>PVLD010006698.1:0-98210 GCA_004027595.1 Dinomys branickii
TAAATTTGCATGTCTGTATATGGGTCCATACATCTACAATTCGAAGATATCAATGGATAAAGCAACAACTACTGTTGAGACCATATCACCTTGTCTATAGATTAGTTGTGATTGTACTATTTTCTATGATAATGGGTGTCTGTTTGTCAATATGTTTTTGTACTTTTATGTTTCTAAAATAAAAAAAAAAAAAAAAGACTTAATGGAGCGGTAACGAGCCGAGAGCCGGACGCATGAGAATTGATAACGCCTTCCTGGAGAAAAGAGGAACAATACCAGGTATGGCACAGAAGTGTGCCTGATAACGCGAATTAAGAGAGCCAACGGCAGGGAGGATATTGAACTAATTTAAGCTAATGATAAATATGGTCATGAAGAGACTATGTAAACATGTAGGGGCGGGATAGAAATTTTAATGTAGCAGAAGTGAAGGAAGCCACAACGGCTTGAGGCATACATATGAGATGAAGGAAGTGATCCTTTTAAAGGATGATAGCCCAAACTGTGTACAGTGAGAAGAAATCAGGCAATCAATACATCTCAGAGGTCTTTGTGGAAACACTGGCTTATGTGTCCTTATGGCTATGGCCTCTGATTGACTTTATACTGATCAAGAACAGAGACTGTTTGGAACAATTTTCAAATCCAGCAACAGCACAATGCTTTACTCATATGAAACTCTTACTGAAAATTTATAGAAAGAGAAAAAGAACAGAAAGGTTTAAGGTTGTAATTTAAATGTGAAGGAACAAAAGCTTGGCTAAGATGTGGTAGTGGAAAGAGAAGCCCGAGAGACTGGTTCAAATTTGTGTTTCCCTCATATATTTTCAATAATCTGCACCACATCAAAGATGTATGTGCTGATGTACCTTATACAAATTCCAATAGAAGAAACCCAAAGGACCCCAGATATAATGTAATCCAATTCACTCACTTTACTGTTTAGAGACCGATAATGTGAGATACGTAATTACAGAAATCCATAAGGAAACTTCCCTCGTCAGTGAAACCATCACTGCAACTGTCTGAGTGCCTCTGTGTGGCACACTCATGTACTTGTCAAACAGGTGCCAGATAACACTAACCTCATTAGAGCACTGACTAGTATTTTGAAAAATTTATACATAAATAAGAATGTCCAATGCTTGAATGTTCAACCCTTCTTCCATTTTAAATATTTTTCTTGAACTATTTCCTCAGTCTCAGCATATAATTCAAGTAAAAGTAATTAATCATGTCCTCAGATGTCTATCACAAAGTAGCACAAATATTAGGATTAAATCATCATTGCTTAAGGCAGTATAGATGTGGTTAAAGAAACAATATTTGTGTGTATATTAATTTGCATCATTTTCTAGAAATCCTGAGATACACTCCTACATTCTTAAATTATGAGTCCTTGTGCTCTGAATGACTTGGTTTTCTTTGACATTTTCCTTATACTAAACACTGTACTCAATTTGGCAGCACATATCCTTACACTAAAGATTTTCTGAAAACCTACTGATTTTCTCCATAAAATGAAAAAAACCCATCATTTTGGATCCAGCAGTACCTTCAAACTATTTTCAATTTTATAAATAAAGACACCAAAGTAAAAAGTAGCCATGTGATTTACGCCACTACAATAACTAAATTAGCTAATCCATGTTAGTTATTTCTGCTCTCTGCCTACAGCAGCGCTTATGCTGAGGCTTTAAGACTTGCCTGGTGGTGGATGCCTCCTACTACAACAGTGTCATTTTCCATTCTCTTTGTATAGTTCAAGGCAACTGGAAGGTTTTGTCTCTTTCTTACATTCTTTCTGTTAGCAATTTCCATTCAGGATGATGACTGAAATTCAGTTAATCATATCAATACAGAGCTTATTCTATATGGGTCTCAGAGTTGGTCTTACAACTCAGACCACCTGTAAACCAGCAGTCCTTAAACCCTGACTTTGAGGTTTCACATTTCAGTTTTTGACAAAATGCTCCCAAATAAACCTCAATACCTTAGTACACTATCTTTGTAAATATCTGAATGACGTTTTTTTTACTCCAGTAAAAAAGTAGAGCAATTAATCATGTTCTTCTAAGCAAAGAAAATCCCTGTTCTGTTTGGGTCAATCACTGTATCTCTCGTGTCATACAGGAGCACTTATCATTGGCAACTGTAACTCCTTGTACCTTCTTCCTCCTTACTCTGGGGTCTGAGGAGAGGACAGGGGTTATTTTCTTTACCTGTTTGTATGCCTCATATCTAGCATGTTACCTTGTACGTTGTAGCACATAATGTACGTGTCTGAATACAAACACCCAGTGATCCAAGTCAGACTATTTTCTTTGAGCATTAAGATTTATATTATAAAATCCTTCATTTTCAACACTTGCTACCTTACTGCTTACCAGTCAGCAGTCAAAGAAATACTAGTTGGTTCACTAATTAAATATTTAAGAGCCTGAGTTAACTAATGACTAGCACCTTCCATATAAATATGGTCAAGGAGAATGAAACTATTTTGATTAATCAAGTTATCTAATCTGTCATGATTAGATAGTAGGTATATAAAAATTTAATCTAGCCTCTATTTTCTCAAATGTTTTTTCATAATAAATATGGAATTAACTTTGATAAATGAAGAAAATAGAAGATATTTATTATACAATCTAGTAAAAGGTCCATTCATTTGATTTTTAAACTTACTTTCCAGAAAATCATACCTCCTTAAAAAATCTTTCCATTTGACAATATAACAATAAATATAAGTGAATATAATAATCATTTTAATTAAGACTTATTTAAGGCATATAATTAAAATTAATCTTCAATGTGACTAAACCACAGGTAATGAAGTTAAAACAATGCTTATGCCTAAATATACCTTTAGATAAATATTAATGTCAATAATCACATTCTATCATTTCAAGTCAGTATATACCTACATCAATTTTGCACAATAAAAATCCTACATAGTTTTTAACCTAAACTCCACTATCACATATAAGACTAAAAACTTGAGAATCTAATAATCTCCAAGCATACACGTTCATAACACCTAAAGTCTTTGCAACCCTACTAGGTCATAACTAAAAACATATCAGACTATTCTATATGAAACTGTATAATAATAAAGGTGCTTGGATCATTTATGTAAAATAATATTTACAACACAGATTTATGTTTTCCTGTGAATTGCATTTTCCAGGACAAATGTTCACGCTATGTGTCCAGATAATGACAAAGATTCCCTCTTTCTACTCTCTTCTGTTACTAATGGTACATCCCTCGACTGCCTGGCTGCAACTGAAACAAAATCTTCCACCAGTCTCCCTGATTTCAACACCAATAAACTATTTAAACTGTTTTCACATGCTGTTAGAATTTTCTGACTAGGACACAGACACATTCATATCAATTTTCAGAGTTATATCACACTGTGTAAAGGAATCTAAATCCCTTAGCATCTTCAAGTGACTTCTTAGAACTTTATGATACCATTATTATAGGATTATTGACATAATATGGTAATTACTTTTATGCATAGCACTTTGGGTAGACAAAACTTTGACAGTCTAACTTACTTCTAGAATTGAGTACATAGTAAGTGCTTAATAAATAGTCTCAAAATCAATTCCAAAGGCATTCACAACTAAAGTTAAATCTAATGACATTTCTCATTTAAATTACTGTTACATTGTCTATACCTGTGCCAGCAGTGTTCCTTATATACTTCTAAATATTTTTCACTTAGAGATTTAAAAAGATTATCATGGAAACAAGAAGATTAACCACAGAAACAGCACCATGTTTAAAGAGATGGGGAAGAAGGGCTGGGGATATAGCTCAGTGGAATAAGTGCCTGCCTGGCAAGCACAGGGCCCTGAGTTCAATCCCCAGTACCGCAAAAAAAAACCCAAACAAAGAGATGGGGAAGGAAAACCATCATCAAAATTGGTCTCTTCTACAGTGTCAAGACCCATCCCATTGAGATATACACTAACGTGCCTGCTATTCTGGGGTAACGTTACTTAGGTGTGAGCTTAAAAGTAAATCTATTTTGCAAATTGTATGTCTAAATCTGAAAGATGTCCGTTCAATTTCATTGTAAATGTCTTTTCTACCACTTTGCTCTAGTTAGTCGTATTAAACCTGTCTGCTGAAAAAATGGACGACCTCCTCCCTTGCTAAAACCATAGCGTGATTCCTATAATTTACCAGAAGGAACTGAGTCTCTTTATTAAAAGAACATTAAATCCCCTGATGGCTTATTCACTGTATCTCCACTGATAGGTGAGAATATGTTTTCCTTCTCAGACTGCATCTGTTTTTCAAATATTAGTAGGGAATAAACATACCGAAAAGGAGAGAAAAGCAAAAAAAAAAAAAAAAAACTACAAAAAGTACAAAGCTAACAAAGAATGAATTGAGATCATTAAGACAGAGGCAAAGCAATCAGTGACAGGAACACGTAAAGACAGCGAGAAATCGCTTCTATGACAGCCCCTGTTATATCCTCCCTCTGCAAATGCCAAGGCACTAAAATCTCCAAACCCTTAACGAGATTCTAGGCTATTCTTACGGATCATTGTCACAATGCATGTCTAAATGTCTGTGTATTTATGTATCAAACAAAAGTGCAAGTACGAAGTTATAACTGACCACATTTCTCATGTTCGGTCCATTGTATAAAAATAGTTGAGGTCCAAGGCAGTGTTCTCATGTTTGTTATCCAAAATGCTACAGATACATCTGTTCTTTTTAAAGTTTCAAAACCTATTTATTTTTACCCCAGCACATAAAACTATCTATATCTACTATGAAAAGCATGATATTTTCAAGTATATATGCAGCTTTTGGATTATATCCAGCCATTTAACTAAATCACCACACATTGTGTATCACCTCACATTGCTATTTTGTGGTGAAAACATATTAAAACATTGGTCTCACTCTATTGTATCTTGAGAATAGAATGTATTATTGACTATGGTCAACATGTTGTATAGTGCAGATTTTAAACTTACTCTTCCTAACTAAAATTTTTATCCTTAACCAAAATCACACCTCTTGTTTCCCATCCCTTGTTCCCTGGCCTCTCTAACCACCCCTCTCCTGAGACAGGCTTGCTAGATGCTGCCTGTGACAGTTTATTTGTGCTTTTCTGCCTGGATTATTTCATTTAACAATTCAAGGTTGATCCACACTGTTGCAAATGATGGGATTTTATTCTTTTCAGTGCTGAACAGCCTTCCACTGATACTTGTATTATTGCTCTATTATGATACTGTGATTTTACCTGGTGGTTTCTTAAAATTAGGGATTATTTCCACATTTGAACCAAAGTTCTACAAATGATCTTTTGGTAACTGTTTATATAAATGATGATTATACAATAAAATTCATGCAATGTTCATTTTAATGAGGAACTTACTACACTTTCCTTCTTTTATCCTTTGATATTTGTTCACACTTTAGTCATTCATTTTAAAAACATATACACATATATACACATACACGTATAGGTATAAATATATAAAGATAATGTTGTAAATATTTGTATAGAATATCAACCATGTAATCTTTAAATCATACAAAAACACTGGAAGGAAATGACCCCAAATTAGAAATTACTTCTCAGAGGTAGACCACTGCTATTTATTTTTATTCTGTCATTTTGTCAATATTCATTATTTCTATAATCAGTACATAAAACTTTTACAGGTAAGAAAATAATGTATTAAAAACTCATTATCAAATGAAGAAATGCTCTCAATTATAAACTATAAATTATGAATCTGTATAGCAGATAAAATTTTGTACATGCTTACTTTTTCTTTTAAGCAGAATTGAAAGACATTCTTTTTTTTTTTTTTTTTTTTTTGGCAGTACTGGGGATTGAACTCAGGACCCTGCGCTTGCTAGGCAGGCACTTATTCCACTGAGCTATATCCCCAGCTCCAAGACATTCTAATTGTATTGGATTTCTCCAGTGCAAATTCATTCTGAGGAAATGAACTTTTATATGAAATCAAATTGTATGCAGCTCTCCTCACAACCTGTGTTTTTAAAACCTAGACAACTTACTTATCTCTGCTAAACTGTAGTTTTCCATCAGTACCTACCTGCTGGTAATTCTGGGAGGATCACATGGAGCATTTCATGGAAAATAATGAAGGGGCCTGTAGTATGTGGTGGAAAGGAAGCCCTCCCCTGCCATCTACAGGAAGGGAAGAAGTCAGTGGAAACTAAGCTGTAACCATTTTTTTGCATCTTAAAACATTTCAGCTACTCTATAAAAGAGCTATAAGAAACATATCTTCTACCCATGAAATGCAGAAAGGCCTTCACAGTCTCAGCAAACACAGCCTTGCAACACAGAAGAACATTTAAGACTATGGCAGAAACCAGTAAGTCTCCAAGAGCCTATATTCTACCTACACCCATAAAGGTTATAACTGCAAAGTTAATTTGTGTGTGTGTGTCAAAAAGTCCAACCAGTATTAGTAGATTTTCACAAAAACATGTAAAGTATGTACGGATAGACAAAAATAGTAAGATGGAAGAATATCCCCATGCCTTCATTAAGATATGATTCAGGTGACAGGAATATAAAATTATCTCTACTGAGTAAAGAACCACTATGCAAGTTGGTACATAACTGAGAGAGAGAAAGAGGGAGAGACAGAGAGAGAAGGAAAAGGAAGGAAGGGAGGGAGGGAGGGAGGGAGGAAGAAAAAAGAAAGAAGGTGGGAAGGAAAGGAAAGAGGGAATGAGAAAGAGCAGGGAGGGAGGAAGCAAAGGATGGAGAGGGAGGGAAGAGGAGGAAAGGAAGGAAAGAGGAGGAAGAAAATCAATTCATATACCCCTTGAAATGTGACTTTACTACTGTTCCCTTCAACCGATTAAGTGGATTTCCCTTTTGACTTAAGTTAGTCTTGTTTCCTTGTATGTTGGGTTGTTCAATAAAGTGTGGTAAAACTATGATGTGACATTTGGAACCTACATCTCAAGAAGTTTTTGCACTTTTACTTATAGTCCTGGATCACTATGTGAACAAGGCTGACCTAGCCTGTTGGTGAGGAGAGACTATTCTGTCTTTAAGCTAAGCAGATACCTCGTCATTAGTGTCACACATGACTAAGACAACCAAAAATTCCTGTCAGCAGAACATAGATGGGTGAGTGAGCCAGACCAGGTTAGGCAAACGTGATTCAGAACCCACAAAATTCTTAGCAGATCCACAGATTCCTGGGCAATCGAGAATCTTCATTATGTGAAGATGATTTGGAGTAGTTTCTTAGGTAGTAATACCTAAAGTCAAGTATGATGGATCATGGCATTGTGTGGAAAAAAATACAGATATTAGTGAATGCATCACCTGGAAAGAAATGCAAATTTTATGTAATTTCATGACAAACTAAAAATACTGCATCTTCATTTACTTCTACACCCTTTGTTTTGTGGGATAAGAAAGATTCGATTTTTCCTCTCTGGACTCCTTAAAGGATAGATGATTGCTTAACCCATCTTGGAATGTCAATCCCTGCTTAAAGTATGGTTTAGGAATTCAGAATAGAATCTAAAATTAGATTTCCCAGATTTGAAATCTGACAGAATGAATGACTTTACTTCAGCTGTGTATTTATAAATGCAAAATTCACCACCTATAATTTTGGGGAAATGTCTTCTTCCTAGTAGGGCTTACTGTGTCACAATGTTTGATGGCAAAGCACAGGAAGTACAATTGTATTATTATTAGATGTTTGAGAGTGTATTGCTAAATTTAATCTTTACAGTGGCAAAGCAGAGAAGCATGCTATCTCTCATCTCTCAATTTTTACAAGTACAAAATTCACTCTGCAACCCTCAGAAACTACAGTCTTTTCAACTACTCAGGTTTAGAATGGCTACCTGTTATTGGCATTGGAGAGGAAAACAAAATGACCCATTTGGGGAAACAAACTGACAGGTATGGGGAAGACCCACCCATTTCCTCAAGCAAGTTTCTGCCTTAGTCACCATCCAAGGGTTCATCATCTTGAAAACATGAAACAGTGGTGGGTTGAACACCGCTTGAATATGTCAGAATTCCCACTGAAAACAAGGTTGCAGTTTTTCTTGAAAAACTGATTTGCATATTTTCCAGGCACATTTACCAGAGCTTCTGAACAATATTAACACTCACTAGACTGATTTCAAAAAATGTTTGCACCGATTGCTATAAGAATGTGTAGCCACATGCAAAAGTTAACACTTGGTAAGATGGCATTACAATGATGTTTAAAATGTGTTATTTTTTGTGAAAGAAAAGTAAGATTGCTGGTGTTATACGATCGCATAAATTTTTATGTACTGAGTCCTATTTTAGGGCTGCCAACTGTACACACATATATTTTAAAGTGTGACGTACTTGCAAAATATTTTTGTTATTTTTCTACGAAAAATTGTTACATCAGAAAAAATATCTGAATGATTTCAAAGGCTTCTACATTGAAATATTAGACTAAGTTATACTATTATAGTTAAATAATCACTTTTTATTTTTAATGTTCAATTTATAATAGAAGGTGCAAAAGTAAAAGGAATTCTATACATTTTTCTAGCTTTCTTGACAATTACTTAAAATTTTGCTAGTTTTCTGTTAATGCCTTATTACTGCATTTTGCTCCTACATCTTGTCATTTTGGATGTCAGATGGAAAGTGCTGAGCTACAAGCTACCTAGGCAGCTCACTGAAGGACTCTAGGGACCCTAATTTACCTCGATATCAAAATTATCCTAAGATAGTAGGACCACTGTGCCTACGATCCCCAGGCAATTGCTGGGGTGCACGGCTCAGCCTACAACTGCGATGGTGGGGGACTGCTGGCCTTTGGTACCAGGGTCTCCAGGCCGTGGATGGAAAGCGTGTGGGCCTCAGCTGTGTATCCGATTTGGGCCAGAGAGAGACCACTGCTTGGGATCCTTAGGTAGCTCAGGGGAGAGCAGGCCTCACCTTCCAACCTAGAGGACCACAGAACCCGGGCTGCTCCCATGCAGCAGGCCTTACCTGCTAATGGAGAGTTCCACAGAAACCTGGGCTGCTTCTGCGCCACAGGCCTCACCCACCAACAGATTACCACAGAGACAGGTCTCTCAGGTGCCACTTCCCGGGGCAGAGCTCCTTCTCTCAGTAATGTTATTTCTTACTGGAAGTCACTGAATAAATTCTGAAAGCTACTGAAGTATATCATTTCTAAAAATGATGCTAAGTTTAGATTCTGTGGTATGCTTAAATTACATCGTGTCTACCTGAACCACAGAGCTTAGAAACATAACAAAGCCAATGAATCTGCTCAAATGTAGTTTCTATTAGCTGTATGTGTCTATTTAAATTAAATTCAGCTTTAATTAAATGAAATTAAATATTTAGTTCCTTAAACACACCATGTTGTAAGAGCTTTATAATCAAACGACCTTAGTGGCTACTCTATGAGAAAGTGCTTATATAAAATATTTCCATCATTTCAAATGCTTCTAATGGAGAGCTTTCCTCTGGACCTATCTTGTGCATTTATCAGCGTGTTAAACACAGTGTAATTAACCCAACCTTGGGAATAACAGAATCAATTTAATAGAAGTTATGTCATACAGATGAAAAGAAAACTTTAATCTTAATCCACAACTCACACTTCAATGATTTAGTGTTGAATGATTTATCTCAATATCTTATGCTACTTGTTCTGACGCTAACTTATTTGCAGCTGGGACTAAATCTTTAAATTCATTCCATGTTTGTACCTTCACACACAATAAGAAACATAATATACACAATAACAAAAGTACAATTGTTTTCACTGGAGCAAGGAAGGTAAAATGTCACTCTATTTTCAATGAATATTTAATACTCTAGTTTCATAAGGTCATTACATATCGATATAGTCACCACCTTGTAGTATTCCAAACATGCATGGGTAAAGACACTGATAAATAAATGGACATACACACTTAATTTTAAAACACATTTTTTTGTGTGTTTTTGAGACAAGGTCTCACTATACAGTTCAGGCTGGCCTTGAGCTCACTTTGTAGCCCAGGCTGGTTTCAAACTTGCAACAATCCTGCCTCAGCCTCCCAGGTGCTAGGATTATAGGCATGCAGTACCACATCTGGCTAAAAGACATTTTAAAGAAAATGTACTTTGATAAATACATATGAACACATGTACTGCCCACCAATACTCTTTCAATATGAGAGCCTCACGGAGCTTCAGTGAGGTGTGTAGTATTGGAGAAACCTCACCCACCAAACCTTAGCCATCATGAGAGCCTTGGTGACCTTCAGGGAGCCTCTGTGAGCCATGCAAGAGGGGAAAACCCAAACCCACTACCCATCCACCATCACAGGAACCACAAGTTGCCTCCATGTGCTGCACAGGAGGGGAGAAACCCCGCCTATCACCCCTGAGCCACCAAAGGATCCTCAGTCCAGAAGAACCCAAGTGCCTTGCCCATGTCGCTACACTGCAGGATGGGTAGCCTGTGCACGAAGAACCTGGGAAATGGGAACTGGCTCATCTGGAGCCACAGGGTAAATCCACTCTAACAAGGGAAAACACTTTGCAAACAAACTCCTAATTTACAATTGGTTCTGTTATATAACTATAGAATTTGCTCCTGTATTCTAAAATATAAAATCAATAGTTACCATAGTTTGTTATTTGTAAATTGTGCTTGATGCTATCATTATTGCTATATAGCTAGGATGCCACATCTGTTGTAATCACTTGTCCTTCCTTGTGTAAAAGTACTGGAAAGCTCTCATGTAATTACCTCACCATAGCACTACACCAAGAGATGTGGACTGAGCTAAACAGAAACCAACATGCCACTCTCAGTTAATTGGGAAGTTAGGATCTAAGGATAGACACAAACCAAGAATCACCTACAAAAGACAACATCCCTGAAGTACAGTCATTAACTGGAGAGGCCTTGATACTAGTGATATAGCTATTTCTTAACAAAACTCACAAGGAAAATCACAGAAAACAAAATGAAATTTTTTGAAATAGAAAATGTCAAGATGAGGAAGCCAAATGCAATCTCAGAGCTCCAGCCCACCCAGAACAAGGCAAGAGACACTGATACAGAAGACTTTGGAAATTACACACCTGAAGTTTCTGAGATGATAGCAACTGAAGTGAAGACACACAGGCTATAGAAGAAATCAGTTCAGAAATAATCTCTCAGGTAAAAAAAAAAGAAATGAAAACCATAATGAAAGAATTTGTGAGCTTTTCTAAAGAAGATATATATATATATATATATATATATATATATATATATATTATTTAAAAAGAGGAGCATAAAAATATGAGAACTTTGAATGAACAATATAGGAAAGAATTAGAATGCATGAAACAGATTCATAGGCATACCCAAGAAATTTAAAATTCCATTGAAAGCTAGAAAAACCACTTGAACAAAACTGAAGATAGACCTTCAGACCTTACAAACAGGACGGCAGGTAGCGATCACAAAAGGAAAGATTTCTGGGGAAAACAATATAAGACTGATAGGTGTTGAGGAAACACCAGGAGTCAACACAAATGACATAAAAAGACTATTTGCATAAGTAATAGAAAATTTCCCAAGCATGGGAAAGGAATCTGACATACACATAAGTATATGGCATTGCAATGCGCATCAAACAAAACAAATCTAAACACAGATATATAATAATCAAGATCCCAGAAATTCAAGTCAAGAAGAGCTTGAAGTATTTCAAGTCTGGAAAGAACACAACTTCCAAAACAGACTGATGTACTGCAAAATTACCTTTAAAAATTAATGGAGAAATAAGATACTTCCATGACAAAGAAAAATTGAAAAAATTACTGAACACCTAGCCAACCCCACAAAGAGTACTGAGAGCTGTCCTAGAAAGATAAAAATAGTCACAGTTGCAGGAAAAACAACACAAGGAAACCACCAACCAGGGAAAAAGTAGGAAACAAACAATAGAAAAATAACATGACAATGATAAGCCAATGTATTTCTGTTATACACAAGAATGGAAAATGGTGTCAATTCATCAGCCAAAAGAAACAGACTGGCAGAGTGGATCAAAAAATAAGATTTAACAATATGCTGTATGCAAAAAACAGATTTAACTCCAAAGAAAATTCACAGAGTGAAAATTAAATGATAGAAAACAAACTGCCATGTGACAGAAACCCAGAAAAAATCAGGGGTAGCTATTCTATTTCAGACAATGTGACCTTCAAACCAAGAATGATCAAAAGAGATAAAGAAGGTGCCTACATACTTGTTAGGGGAAAACTTCAAGAGGAAGAGATAACAATTGTAAATATATGCGCACCACATTTGGGAATGCCCAACTATATAAGACAAATATTAACAAACATGAAAAATCAAGTAACACAATTATAAGGGACACATTAACACCCCATTTTCACAAACAGATAGATCAACCAGAAAAAAAAGAAATACAACTAACCAAACTTGTGAACAAATGTATTTATTAGACGTTTACAGAGTATTCCACTAAAAACATCAGAATACACATCCCTCTCAGCTGCACATGGGATACTCTCTACAATAGACCATATACTAGCCCATAGAATATGCTTAAGTAAATGCAAAGTTATACTGAAGTTATACTATGTAACACAGAGAACCATGAAATTATAAATTAATCACAAAAGAAACTGCAATAAAACATAGAAATTAAATAACACTGTACTGAGCAACCAATGGGTCACTGATGAAATTAAAGAAGAAATTAAACATTAACTATAAACAAACACATATGCAAATACAATTTACTTGAACCTGTGGAAATTTATAGCAGTGAATTCTTATATCAGGTAAACATAACAAGCACAAATAAACAAAGTAATATTGCACCTCAAGCTTCTAGAAAAAGCAGACCATTGAAGCTCAAAGCCCAGAATGGAGGAAATTATGAAGATCAGAGCATGAACTAACACAATGGAGACTAATAAAACATACAAGGATTTAATGAATTGAAGAGTAGGTTCTTTGAAAGAATAAATAAAATTGGTAAACCCCTCACCAACATTATCAAAAAAAGAAAAAAAACTCAAATTCATGTAGTAAGGAATGAAAAGGGTGAAATCACTACAGGTAATGTGGAAATTCAGATGATCATCAATACCTACTTTGAAAATACTCATATAGGATGGAAAGCACAAAAAAAAAGTACAAATTCCTTGAAACACATAAATCACAAAATCTGAATCAAGAAGATATACCTATTCTGAATAACCCAATATCATTCAATGAAATTGAAAACATAATTAAAAACTTACCAACAAAAAGCCCAAGTCCTGATAGATTCACAGCTGAATTCTACACGAAATTTAGAGATGACTTAATACCAATACTCCTCAAGCTCTCAATGAAATTGAAAGGGAAGCAATTCTCCCTAACTCATTCATGGAGGCAAGTATTACCCTGATACCAAAAGCACAGAAGGACCCAACCAAAAAAGCAAAATATAGGCTACTCTCTAATGAACATAGATGAAAAACTCCTCAATAAAATACTAGCAAACAGAATGCAACGAATCATGAATAAGATTATACACCATGGCCAAATGGGATTCATCCCAGTAATGCCAGGTTGGTTCCATAGATGCAAATCAATAAATGTAGTACATCTTATCAACAGAGCCAAGGACAAATATCACATGACCATCTCAACAGAGGCAGAAAATGCTTTTGACATAGTCCAACACTCATTCATGATAGAAACTCTAAGGGTAATTGGAATAGATGATCTTTACCTCAAGCTAATAAAACCCATCTATGACAACAGCCATCATACTGAATGGACAAAAACTGGAGGTTTTCACTCTAAAATCAGGAACAAGACAAAGATGTGTACTACCACCACTCCTATTCAATACAATTCTGGAAATAACAGCCAGAACAATTAGACAAGTGAGAGAAAGGAAATGAATGAGAATAGGAAAGTAAGAAGTTAAATTATCATTATCGGTATATAACAAGACACTCTACATAGATGACCCCCAGAACTCCACCAAACCACACACTTTACAATAGCATGGAAAAAATGAAATGTTTAAGAATCAATCTGAAAGATGAAGTAAAATATCTATACATTGAAAATTATATTAGTCTGAGAAAAGAGATTGAAAAGGATTTCAGATAATGGAAAGATATCCCTTGCTCATGGACAGGAAGAACCAGCATAGTGAAAATGGCCACACTCCCAAAAGTGCTATACAGATTTAATGCAATTCCAATCAAAATACCATCACCGTACTCCATAGATCTAGAGAACACATTCCTAAAATTAATATGGAACCAGAAGAGATCTACAATAGCAAAGGTAATCCTGAGCAACAAAGGCAAGGCAGGAAGTATAACAATTCCTGACTTGAAATTATACTACAACGCTGTGATAAAATCAGCTTGGCAATGGCAAAAGAAGCAGACCTGAGGATCAATAGAACAGGTCAGAAGACACAGACACAACTACACATTCAGCCACCTTATATTTGACAAAGGGGTCCAACACATTCACTGGAAGAAAGATAGCCGCTTTAACCAATGGTGCTGGAAAAACTGGCTCTCTACATGCTGAAAACTAAAGCTACATTCAAGCCTATCACCATGCACTAACCTAAAGTCAAGATGGACTAAAGATCTAAATATTAAAGCAGAAGCACTAAGTCTAATGGAAGAGAATGTGGGTAGAAATCTTGAAAAGATAGGTATAGGTAGAGATTTCATGAACAAAAAACAAACTGCATGGGAAATACTTCCAAGAACCAATAACTGGATTCTCATCTTATTGAAAAGATTTTACACATTAAAAGAAATCATCAACAGAGTAAAAAGAAAGCACACAAATTTAGGAAAACATTTTAGCCAACTGTCTTCAGATAAAGGATTTCTATCTAGAACATGTAAGGAATTAAAAAAAATCAGACCCTCAAAATTCAAAGACCCAATTACAAAAACTGGGCATCTAAGATGAATACACAAATGGTATATAAATATATGAAACAATGTTCAACATAATTGGTTATTTAAGAAATGCAAATTAAAACAACACTGAGATTCAATCTCACCCCAGAAAGAATGGCTATCATCAAGAAAGCAGCCAATAACAAATGCTGGAAGGGCTGTAGGGAAAGGAGAATAATTTTCCACTGTTTTTGGGAGTGTAGACTTGCACAATAACTGTGTAAAACAGTGTGGAGAATCCTCAAACAACTAGGATTAGAGTTTCATTGAACCCAGCTCTTCCCCTTCTGGGTATTTTCCCAGAAGCATTTAAAATTTCCAACAGTAATACATGTGCACCCATGTTTATCGAAGCACAATTTGCCATAGCTAAATATTGAAGGCAATACAAATGCCTATCAACCAAAGAATGGACAAAACTATGTGGCATATTTATACAATGGAGTATTACTCAGCTACAAAGAAACATAAACTCGAGGCATTTATAGGTAAAGGGATGCAACTAGAGTCCACACTCATAAGTGAAATAAATCAGACCCACATGTGTAAACATTGTATTGTTTCCCTAGTAAGAAACTAAAAGAGTAAGTCAGACCCAAAAGGTAAAATAGATACTGTGGAAGGGAGAGAAACTTCTCAAAAGGAAAGAACTGGGATGGGGGAACGAATGGAGAAAATATATATATATTCACAAGATAGCTAATATAATTTTATTACTTTATTGAAAGAACAGTTAGTGCTTGTATTGCTTGAGGAATTTACAATGCCTATATTTGGTAATGTGAGCAACTACTTTGAAGTTAACAGTATGAAATATAACAACCACTGTTATTTTCCTATCATTTTCTTTTGAAAGTCTGTATCATTTTTATTGTTTTTTATTCTCTTTAAGATTAAGAAAATATATAGTGTATCAACATATGTAAAACACACACCTACTCATGTAAATTCTACTTCATTTGAAAGGGGTGTTAAGTATGTAATATGATATTCTGTATAGCACGAAGTATAAATACTGAGGTATATTTTAGCATTAGAAGCTCTGTATTTAATTAACTCTGTTGCTAATTTCTTTTGCTGTGCAAACGCGATTTAGTAGGATGAGATCCCAGTTGTTGATTCTTTATACTATTTCCTGTACTACTAAGTTATAAATTTAGTTTTAACTGCTACATACAAACAAACATTATACATGTTAATGAGGTTCCATGTAATATTTTGGTACATACACATGGTGTGTAATGTTTAAATCAGATTAAACATATCTACCTCTTCCAAAATTGGCCATTGGTTAATGGTGAACTGTCTGTAGTTTAAGTGTACAAAAGTCAAAACATATAGAGTATCACAAGTCACAGACCTCAATAAATATTCAACATTGTTACTATTTTCATTTTTAAGAGAAGAAACCAAATATTCATGTTCACTGAATTGTTAAGCCTGTTAAATGAGTAAATAAAGCCATTGTTATATGTAATAAAGATAAAAAGAAAAACATAGAAAAGAAACTTTTCATCCATATTTTTAAATGATCATACTAACACATGTGAGACAAGAAAATATGCTCAGAGGTGCATAGTCAAGCCTATGATTCTGTGATAAAGAAATGGAAGTCCAGGAAGTGAAGGTCACATAGATTGGAGACATTTATCTCATTTAGATAAAAGTGGTAGCGCAAGAAGGCATGGCTTAGCTCTGGGCATACCACTAACTTTTCATTTTGTTTGGCAACATTCTTTCTGGTTGGAAAGTGGTAAAAGACACTTCACGGTATTCAAAACATAACTGCAGGATGGGGACAGTGGTGGTACACTTGCCTATCAGGAATGAGGTCCTAATTCAGATTCCACTACAGAAAGGGAAAGAGAGATAGACAGACAGACATAGAGACAGAGTCAGAGACACAGGGACAGTCAGAGACAGAGAACTGGACGTTGAGCGTGTTTGCCGGCTACAGTAGCACTTAGCTGACAAGTGGGCATGTGCAGATGGAAAGACAGAGAGGAGAGTCTGCGCTGAAGTGGCCAGTAGGCCCAAAAGCATGGCGTCAAAGCCAGCCACGTCACACCGGAGTAAGAGAGAGAGCATAAAATGCTGTGTGGCTGGTGCACAGATGGGAGCATAAGCTAAAGAGATGAGCTCATAACTAGAGAGGAAGAGGAGGAAAACGTACCGGAGATCCAGGCTAACACTGTCATTAATAATGGACAATTTCGTTCTAATCTGTTCTGTCATCTTTGTTCGAATTTATTTTCCAAGGACATGCAAACAAAAAGGTGAAAACACTGTCAGGTGGATGGGAATGGAAAAAAGGGGGGAAAGCTGTCATTTCTGAGAAACATGCAAAGAGGTGCAGTGAAAAAACGAACTGAAGCTTCCTGGGAGCAGGTTCAGGAACTGCGGCGTCCCAGGTGCTGCGGGACGCTTTCCCTCCTTTAGAAGGCTAAATGTTCATCACTTCAGGTGGTCTCAACTCAATTACTGTAACAGTGGAAAGATTCATGACCAAATAAAAATTGTATGTGCTAATTCATGAAGGCTGACACAGCTGAAAGGCGGACATTAACTTATTCAAGGAGCTCACATATGTAGCTTTTTAGATTCAGCTTGGAGTTAAATATATAGTTTTAGAAAGAGTGTAAATAATGTCTTTGGGAAATTAATGGAGTTTGGGGCTTGTGTTTTAGTCAACAACCCCTGTGTGATTTGCAGTACTTATTTCAAAGGCTTAAAAGAGTTTAGAAAAGTGTTAACAGTAGCTGGATTAGGGTGTGTCTCCAGAAACAATATGAGAGAAATGCTTAGAAACGCAGAGGTATTTAGAGGGAATGGAAATGAATCATTATAGTAATGTGGACCTGGAGGGCAATAGGGAAGCAGGCTTTGAAATAAAGAACTATGGATCTCCCTTACAACCAAAGGGACTGAAGATTAGAAAAGAGGAATGCTATAATGGTAGCCAGAAAGACATTTTGCATGTAATAATACAGATTCTAATCAACACAGAAGAGTGTGTGAACGACATTTCACCATATTAGTAAACAATACAGTGAGCTCATTGCTGGGCATTATCAGTAATTATTTTGACCAAAAATGACCTTTTTTATTAAAGGAAAGTTTAAATATGTCATTACTACACCAAACTTCAGAAACGGACTTTTGAGAGACTGTTTATACCTTCCAAAACCATCGTGTGATTGTGGAAAAAAGTCTACCTTTCTTTTCCATGGTGAACATTAAACTTAGAACTCTCACTGAGAAGGACAGCATTGAAAATTTAACTTATAGAAGAATGTATAAATTGAAAAAATTATTAAGGTTTTTATTAGTAGCAAGAAAGATCAGTTACAATAATGTATGTTAGGAGGAAAATGTATTTATGTCAGATAATTCTTATTTATACTTTCCAAAGATTGGCTGCTTTTCATTTCTGCTTACTCTCTTGCTTTGTCCTATTAGAAGCAACTGGACTGTTACCACCTAATTTAAGGTTGCTACATGTGGAAGTGTAGATCACTACCTACTAAGAGCAGTTGCTTTTTGAGTATTTTTTCAAACATACAAAGCACAAGGTCTTAAGGAGCAAATGGTTTCTTAATTTGATTTAGACCAATACTTTTCTTATGAGACAATTCAATTTTCCAAATATTTAAAAATTTTATCAATTTGCAAATTTAACTGACTTACGTATGATATATCACTTAGGTAAATTTGCAACACTTTAAAGCACATAATTTCAGTTTTCATTGCATATAAAAAAAGTGTTCACAAAACAGCTTCTAGTTTTCTAGAACAAAGATTAAGAGCATGAATTTTTTTTAACACTATTGGAGTTTGACAAGAATTCACAGTGAGCTGGCCATGGCACATGCCTGTGTTTCTAACACTGGAAGCCCAAGGAAGAAGGATCACAAGTTGAGCCCAGCCTGGAAATATGAGCAATTTGGAGAGACCTTGTCTGAAAATAAAATATTAAAAAAAGTGCCTGGGATGTAGGTCAGTGTGAAGTCCCAGGGTTTACTCTCCAGTATTGAAAAAAATTTCACTGGTCAAAGATGCCACATGTTATGACTTGTATCTGATGTCCCCCTAAACCCAATGTGCGTTTCATAAGTGACTGGATTAGGGTGTGTGAATGTGGATAAAGGATGTGACACTGGGATTGGGGGTGCATAAGCTGTAACCTGGGTGTGAGGGGTAAAAGTCTCTAGCCTGGTTGGAATATAAGGGGCAGAAGGAAGGCAGGCTTGCCGCCGGGGCTTGCTGAGCTGTTACTTGTGCTGCTGCTTGCTGTTCCACTATCTGCTGCCTGCTCTCCGAGGACTATTTCTCCTCTGTGTGCCCCTGCCGTGCCACCCAGCCTTGGAGCCAGCCAACAATGGACTGAAACCACAAGCTGTGACCTGAAACAAACCCTTTCTGCTTTAACTGTCATCTCTGGTATTTGCCTTAGCAATAAGAAAAGTATCTAAGACACCACACTTTATCTGTTTTAAAATACATTGCATTTTTATTTTCTAGGTTATATGAAAATTCAGGCACTACTCAATTAGGATGAATTTCAGCCCATGTCAATAAAGAGCTACATGGCTTCATTTACTTATTAAAAGTTAGGTTTTGGTAAGAGGAACAGAAATCTGCTCCATATTACACACTTTCTTGCCTCTCTTTATTTATTTAGAGAAGGGACCTTGTCTCACAATGTTTCCCAGGCTGGTCTCAAACCTATGGGCACAAGTAAACTGCAGTCCTCACTCCTTGAGTAGTTTTTTGTTTTATTTAAAAGCTGTATTATCTAGGGCAAGTTAAACTACTCATAACTGTTTCCACACATAAATAAGGATTTAAAAAGCAGTTCCTTGATAGAATTTTGAAGATGTTTTAAAAAGTGAAAGCAATACAATATATAGAAGAGTGCATAGCACATAGAAAGTGCTGTATAAAGTGTTACTCTTGAATTTTTATTCTGAAACTTAAGGATCGAACGCAGCTTTCCACTTGCTAGGCAAGCACTACACCACTGAACTACATCCCCAGCTCTTCTGAAAATATCAGTGGAATAAAAGCATTTCCCTAAGGGAAAGTCTCATTCACATTGTTGAACACAACTATGATTTATTGGTGTATAATATATGCTTGCATGACTATTTCATTATAGTATCTGTTTTAGTCCTGATGCTTGATTTTCAGAGTTTGAGTATTACAAATAATGCTGTTATATTCATATATATGAATATTGTATATAAATATAGCAGCATTATTTGTATTACCCAAAATATTCTCCTTCTCTCTCTCTCTCTCTCTATATATATATATTTTATTTATTTATATATATTTATACCAAGTAAGAGTTCCTGTAGGGTATATAGCAAAGGAAGAAATCCCACATTATGGTCCTCACGTATTTGGCAGATAATGCTCAACAATTTCTTACAGGGTTACCTCAGTCCTACTGCCGCTAGCAATAGAGTTTTAGAGGATGCAATCTGCCGGGTGTGGTGGCACACACCTGTAATCCCAGCACTCAGGGAGGCAGAGGCAGGAGGATCCTCGTGAGTTTGAGATCAGCCTGGGCTACAAGGTGATCTTAAGGCCAGCCTGAACTACATAGCAAGACCTTGTCTCAAAAAAAGACAAAAAAAAAAAAAAAAAAAAGAGAATGCAATCATTCTATTTTTAATTTTATCTGTTTTGATGATGAATACTAATTGATCCTTTTGCTTCAATATGCAATTATGTGATTGCTTATAAAACTATTTTCTCATATGTTTGTTGGCCATTTCCTAAAATAATCAAGCCTCTTGTCTACATTTACAACATTTTAATTCACACATAACAATGCACAAACTTTACAAATATAAAACTTTACAAATGTACTTGATCATTAATAAACACAATGTGAAGAGTTTCATGTATTCATTACCCATATTTCATATCTAAATATGTACCTGAAAACATGCCTTTATGCTCCCTCCCAAGTATATTCCTTTTTCTTCTATGGCTAATCCTTACTTTGATTTCTACACTGTGGCTTGTTTTTACCTCTATATGAATGTCATTATTCAAAATATTATTTTCAGTCATTTTTCTCAGGATTGCATTCCTTGTGAGTCATCACATGTTTGTGGATCTAGTTAACTCAGTCTCACTATGGCATTTTATTTCATTGTAAGATTATAGAACAATATATTTATTCACTTTATGAGTGAGGGACATGTATCCTTAGTTTGGCCTATAACAAATAATACTCCGATGAGTATCTGTCTATGTGTCTTTTGATACATGTGCATCTCATTCTGTATGATACCTTTTAGGCTTTTTTTCAGTCTTGGACATCAAACGCAGGAACTGACACCACAGTAAGTACTCTGACAGTGAGCTAACCTTCAGCTCTGGAATTAGCATCCTGTAAGTAAAACTGCCTTTGGTAAATTTCAATAGACAATGCAAAATTCTGTTACAATGTGACAGTGCAACTGACACAATTCTTCCATATTTCCACAATTTTGTTCCTATTCTGCACTGTCATTCCTTTAAAATTCTGTCATTATAGAATGTGTGTTTTAGTACCTCATTGAGATTCTAATAGGCATTTCTCTCACAATATAAAATGATCACACTTCATCCTTAAAAATTTCACACTATTATTTCTAAAATTCACAGTCCAAGTGCATGTTACATATTCTCACTGCATTTTCTATGTATTTTTCTCTTTCTCTTTATTTCCTGTTGTTTTTCTATGCATTATTCTATATTTTTAACAAAGAAATTTGTCTAGGTCCTTAAAACGTTCTTTAACTATTAACCTGCTATAAAACCCAGTAATTCTGTACTTTCCTTTTCAGTACTAAAATTTCTACTAATCTCTTTTTCAAATGGAATAATTTTGCTGTAATGTTAAGTATTCTACAGAAAATTTCAATGTCATCTTTTGTCTCTACCACATATGAATCATGCTTATTTCATCATCTGTATTTGAAAGTTCCAATATTCGGAACCTCAGTAATTCTGTCGGAATAGAGTTTGTGCTCGTTCTGGGAAATACTGCTTCCTCATGTGCCTTGTTTTACTTGCTTATATGCCAACTAACATAGTTGAAAAATTATAGAATTAATTTGAGGCTTAGCACAATCTTCCCTTTACCCACACGATTCTCATACAGTTAGCGACATTAATCCCAGAATAAATTTATATTTATACATATCCTGGGCCATCCACATGCCCCAAGATAGGACATCCATCCCTGTGAATGTTGGTAATTGCAAACTTTAAACAAACATAATTATAGAGTACTTATTCTTGTTTTACTCAGTATTATATTTATTGAGATTTACTAATAGGTTGTGTGTGCTTCTAATTAATGTACTTTCATTAGGGGACTGTGCTCTGATCTATTCTTGAATCTAGAGTTACATTACTGAGAACCAAGACAAGCTGTGAAATTTTACTCAGCTCACCCCTTTTGGCAGAGACTCACATTTGTATTTCTGTACTGCTGTACGGCTGTCAAATTTCTGCTCATTCATGCACCGTCTCCGTGGTTTTCTTCTGCAGATGACAAGTTCTGTGAGGGGAAATAGTCTCCAACATTTGTGTCTTCTCTCTTCATTTCTGACTCTTCTCAACTATTGGTCCTTTAATTTTCCATTACATGGGTAAATTCTCTGATGTTTGCAAAGCATCACTTTCGTCTTATTCAATATCTACTTTGTCTCATTGGAAGTTTTGAGTTGATTTACCCAATGTGCCTTAATTACTGAGAGCCAAAATATTACTTCTATGTCTTAAAATTTTTCCAATACTTTTCAAAGTAATTTATTTTAAAAAGATACTATTTTCTTATAATTTATTTTATGATTTATAGTAAGCCAAAAATGTAGTGTCAGTTTGGAAGCTAGTTTGGGCACCATAAATCAACATAAGGAGACAAAAACATTCTTCATGCCAACTTCTCTTTCTCTTTTCATTTGTTTTTCTCTAAATGATTTTTCAGACAAATCGGGCTTGTTCAGGGTGGTATGGCCATAGACGCTAAATGGTTTTACAAAGATGGCTATAAGTAAAGAACAAACCTCACCTAGACCATTTAAAAACTCCACTCAGGTTCATTGTTGTATTTCACTGTACAGCCTGTGTTAGGCAGGTACAATGTAACCCCCTCACACACAAACAGCAGAGCCTTACAAATAATTTCAGAAGCACATATTGAGTATACCTTATCAGAAATGCCTGGGATGAGAAGTATATGGATTTCTTCAGATTTTTTGAGGTATTTGAATATATATTGCATCATACCTGATGAGATAGCTTGGGTATGTGGTCCAAGTTTAAACACAAAATTCCATTTTGACTCATGTATACATTGTACACATAGCCTAATGATAATTTTATACCATATTTTACATTCATTTTTGTACATTCCTTTTGACTGTTACTTACCATATGAGATCAAGGGAAGAGTTTCCCACATGTAGCACTGTGTCAGGACTAAAAAATATTCATATTTAGAGCATTCAGAATTCAGACTTTTAGATTGGGATTGCTAAATCTGTATTATTCTATTTTGTTGATGAAAACCTAAATCCAAAAGAAAAATGGCTGGTATGTCAAAAATTACAAATGTAGAAAGAGCTCATGATGGGACGTAACTCCAAGTTTGTAAGAGATCAAAGTAATTCTATACCCCCTACACAGTTATATACAAAATTAAAAATAATAAACTTTGAAGGGAAAAAGTATGTTATTGGTAATTCTATATTTAATCATTGAATTTTTATTACACAAGGTTTGTGAAAGAGAAATGTACACTATATATTTATGTATGAAAACACATATGAATACCCATTCATAAATGACAGCTACAAATGAAGTCGTGATATTTCAGAAGTGGGAGAACATTTTACAAAGAAAGTCAATATGGTTTGTAGATTCTTGTCTCTTCAATGATTCTCAATAGCCCTTACGCAGTGAAGTAACAGACCCAACAATATATCCTGGGGGAGTGTTTCCATGCTGCTTATGATTGCAGCTCATTTGACTTCTGTAATTTTGGAGGGTAAAACTAAAAGCCTCGAGGCACTCAAGGAGGCTGAGGCAGGAGGACTGAAAGTTCCAGTCTCATCTGGGCAACTTAGAAAGACTGTCACAAATCAAAAACAAAGCACAACAATAATTAATTAATTAATTAATTAAAAGACACCTTGTACATCCATTCACAGATGAATGCATAAAGAAAATGTGGCATACACAGTGGAGTACTATTCTGCAATAAAGAGTGATGTTCAGCAGCAAATGGATGCACTACGAGCTCACAGTGCTCTGTGAAGTAAGTCAGATACACAAGCTTCACATCAAATGGTTTCTCTCGTAAGAGATGCATAGAGCATAAATAATTAAAGAGCAAAATAAAAGACAGATAATATGTGCTAGGGAGACAAGTCTGTTTGCCAAAAGGGAAGGAGATCAAGGGATAGAGGTGACATTACAAATAATTAAAATGTGTTATGGACATATACAAACTCCCATGAGGCATGTAATCATGATGCATCACAAACATGTACCAATCATAAAAGAGGTGCTGGAGCAGAGTTCATGCAAATTCCTTGGCCTTAGCTGCTAACATCCCTCCAAAGAACTAAGGAAATATAAACAAATCCACAACTATGATATGATAACCATCTGCAGTGTCACTACATTACCGTATCTGAAACCTTCACTTACCCAACTGCTTTGGTAGCTACTTCAGCACTGTCCCTGTAGGAGTAAGGACATTTCCTTACATTGCTAAAAAGGTTCACTTGTGCCTGAATAAGTCTCCATGTTTGTTAGTTACTAAACACTATCATTCTGTTTTTCACCTTGCAGCACATTAGACCTTCCACTATACAAAATGAAGGAATATTCCTATATTATATATATTAATATATAATGAAAACTTAGCAAAATATTAGATATGGCCCATGGCACAGTTAGGCACAACTGCTCAAGAGAATTAAAGAGTTCACTAAACAGAAGAAATGCATGAACACAAACACAGCTTGCATTTGTTCTTGGAAGCACGTAGAGTCTGTTCCATATAAACCTTCAATTACAAGTTCAAATTCTTTTTATTCTCTGAAAAAGCACTCATGAAAAGTCTGATTAACTAATCAATTTCTACTTTGAAGAAAGAGAAACTAAAACCATGAAGAGGCATATTAAATGCTCAGTAGTGAGTCTAAATGGTATCTGTCAACTTTAGGAAAAGTTCAGGATGCTCTTTACACTTTAAGTGCATAAATGAGCTGCGTATCCATCACTGCTTACTTACAGAGCTGTTACTTAGTGTTAAGAAACTGTGCACAGGTTGTCACTGCAGGTGCAGGCAAACAACTCGGTGATCAGCTATATGACTGGCAACAGGTTCATACTGCTTGGTTAAGTGACAGTAAGTTTGAGACACTTCAAAGTGGGTTTGTCCCACAAATGTAGCACTAAGTTATGAACTAGACATGAACTTAGTCTTCTGTTAATGCAAATATACTACCTACAGGTTCCTAAATTTGAGTAGGGATTTAAATGGTTTTCAGCCTCTGCTGGCTCTCTAATAACGAGAAATGTGAAAATAACAGTCTCTCTCTTTCTCTCTCTCTCTCTCTCCCTCCCTCCCTCCCTGCTTCTCTCTCTCATATATATAACTGTTTAGCAGAATAGGATAATGGTCTTCAAAGAAAAGAACAAAAATTATATTGTTACCTTTTATCGATTAAAGTATTTTTAGCTCAGTTGTGAGTCATTCATGGGGGGCAGAAGTCACGATAAGCCCACACACAGCAGAACACGACAGTCACCACTGAAGGAAGAGTGCTCAGCACCATTTCTCCATCTCGTGAGGCTTTTTCCTGCCTAGAGGGACTCATCCACTCCCTGTCTACATCACATTTTCTCTGGAATTTTCTATCACAGTTTCCTCTAATTCCGGCTTGTCCTGACCTTTCTAATTTAAGCGAACTTCATCTGCATTCGAGTTCATTTCCCAAGGGTCACATAACTGCAGGGTCGAGTGTGGTCTTCTCTGGGCCAGCAGAGTTGGCCGAGGTGCCTACCAGGGATGCTAGGCCAGGACAATCAGGTGAACTGAGCGGATTGAAAAAGCAAAGCACAAGAGTGGGTAGGCAGGTATTAATGGAGCTGTGTGGCAAAATTATTTTATGTTCTAAGAATAATGGTATTTCAACTGATACCTAGCTTAGTTTTTTGCCAAGATTAAATTCATATCTCCTTTCATTTTGATTCCCAAACAGAGAAGATTCACAGTTTCATTTTAATGTTTTAATTTGAAATTATATTTTTGGAAAGCTATTTCTCAAAATTATATCTGTGTAAATGTTAATTTGAAAAATTACATAATTAGTTGTCTAATTCTGGTCACACCTTCAATTGAATATGAATTTCTTTCTTCAGCTCCCATCTTATGCTGTTATATAATTTTTTGGTCATCTATTATAGTGTGCAACTGCATCTCAGAGATTTCTGAATTCTAGCAGTTGAGAGAAGGCTTACCAAATTGATAAAATTACAATGAGATTTTGTAACAAAGTATAAATTTTGAATTTTTATTACATATATAACTCAGTAAATTATGAACGATGATAATCCTGTAGATGTGAATACGTAGTATCAAAAACTACATGAGATAACAGGTTCCCAAGAGCCATTCCCTTGTACAAATAGGTAACTTCTAGAGAACCCCACTAACAGCACAGTATTATATAATTCTTACACAAAATACTGAGCAAGTACTTCTAAAAGTTCATATTAGAATTAGGTTCTCTTCAGGTGTGCTGGACTGAGAAATCCTCTAGAAGCTTCTTTTTTAAAGAAAAAAAAATACATAATCCTCGTGTTTTGCTGAAAATTCCCACTGATAAATTACTGAGAAGCCTAACTGTAACAGTGAAGGTGAAAGTGCAAACTGTTGCAGGCACAATGCATGGCTGACTCAGGAACCGTTGATGAGAGCATAAAACATATGGGTTGGTCAGGAAAATATCTTATAAAATAAAGCATGTGATTACCATGCAAACAGCCATTTCAAAATCATAGAAATGGGGCCGGGGATGTAGCTCTGTGGCACAGTGCCTGCCTGGAAAGCATGAGGTCCTGAGTTTGATTCCCATTACCCCCCAGAAAGACAAAGAAACAAAGTCACAGAAATGGAGAACAGGTTAGGTACTGCCAGGGTTTACAGTCAGGAGACCGGGTGAGGTAGAGTTGATAAGGCTAGAAGGGCGATATGAGGGACCCTTGTGATACAACACACTCTGTCCTGACCACATCAGCATCCATACTCTGGTTGTGATAAAGTTTAAACTAGGAAAGGGGCACACACATTACTCTGTATTTATTTTCAAAAACATCTTATCTACAATAATCTTTGAAAGTTAAAAAGGAGCACAGAAAGTAGGCAATACAGAGTTGAGTTAAAGTAGAAATGCTAGACAAAGGCAGCCTGTAACATAAAAGCGGGGTCATATGACCCACCTTGGCAGACTTCAGTGGGAATTTCAGGGGCTGATACTGCTAAATGACTTGTAACATGGGGTGGAGGACTATGTGTTTATTAATTAAAGGCAGACTATGTGTTTATAAATTAAAGTAAATGATGGCAAAAATGAAAATTGAAAGAAAAGGCAAAGGGCCTCGACAGGCTCGATAAAAAAATCCCTCATTTGTTCTTCCCATACTTATTTTATGATTCTGTATGCTCTGACTTCTGCAGCAGTCTATGCAGTAAGTACCGGGCTTACGCATGAATTTCACCCTGGGAAACGTTCAGAAGTGGATTCATTCCTAAGTCTCATGAATTGAGTCTTATACACGTGTGACACAGATACACAATGTACATTGCTTTGCACTTCCTAGCAGTTCCCTCCCATCACCAGCTTTTCCTAGGGCTTGCAGATGTCCCAGGCTCTGAATGGAGCCCTGTACACTACTGCTCTGCACAGGACACGCACAGCATCAGACAGTAAGCTTACCGCAGCAAAACCATGACAACGTCTGGCAGAAACATGAGCTACTTTCATGATCTGTTTGCACTATGAATGTTTGTAATGCAAGGCCTGCTCCTATCTGTCAGACTTTACAACTTGAATGTTTGTTAATTTTGGGACTCACTGTCATAGCCACAGCTTCGCTATGAAAACACTTTACATAAACACTACAAAGGAGATGATGTGTTTCCACAGTTCTATCACAATAAAGGGTTTGACTCTCAAGCACAGCAAGAGGGAACATAAACTGGAAAAACCATTGTATAGGAGAATGTGGCCATATCTAACAAAACAATACACCCTATGCACTTACCTCCTAGCCCTAATGCTATACTTGCAGGAATTTAGCCCATAAATATAGCTCCACAATATATGTGTGCTATGTACCGTGCAGCACATTTGCATAACCCAACTCTCAAACATGGCAGAGTGAGTCAATAAACAATAATACATTCGTGTAATTAAATAATATGGAGCTGAAAAAAGGAAATTAAAAGATCTTTACGAACAGATTTGGAAACTATTTCAAGGATATACTGTTGAGTGAAAAAAAAATTAGAAAGCACTAAAGGTTTCATACGGTATGCTCCTTTTGTGTAAGGCATAGAGACGTAAGAAAACAAGGAAGGGTCTGTGTATTTTCCACAAAGAGAAACGTGGAAAGGATGAAACAGAACATAATGTGACTCATTACCTCGAGGAGGTGCGCGGAACGGAAAGATAGAAACTGGAAAGGGTGTGCGTATGTTTATCTGTATCCGAGCAGTCGTGGATATGATTACACACGCACTGGAAAGAATATCAAGTAGGAGAGTCGCTTTTCACAAGGCTGTTTGCCTCTTTATCATTTTAAAATAGGTATTAACTGATGAATATATTTTCCTTCCCACCTGTCAGCACTGTTTCAGTAATTGACATTCTCCCACTGAGTACTTGTGACAATAACAACTTTGTGCTTTTTTAGGTTTAAGCACAATTTAGAAAAGAAGAGAAAGAAGCAACGGCAGAAACAAATACGCAGCAAGGAGCATTAGTGGTTGCAGTGAGCTGGTGTCATTAAGGGTAGTGTGTAAAATACAGTACCCTTTACTAAACGTGCCTTTGCTTTGTTCTCAAAGGGACAGGGTGGGGGACTAAAGGTCTTTGTTGTTGCTGCTGAACAAATTTGGTTTTCAAAGTGGCTTTGTGTTCATAGAAAAACTGAAAACTAGAAGGTACAGACACTTTTCTATATATTCTCTATATCCCCATTTTCGTATCTTCTCTCATTACAAATTGTAACATTTGCTACACTTCATAAAGCAACCTTGACACTTCGGTATCACTCAAAGGTATCACTGGCAATGCTGTCCAATCTGTAGGTTTGAACAAATTTATAAAGAGCCGTACCCATATGACACGCGTCTACACAGCAACTCCACTGCCTTCAGAGTACTCTGTGCTGTCCTCCTTCTGCCCTCCCTAGCCAACCATCGCTGGCTACCACTGATTCCTCTGTCTCTGTAGTTTTCTCTATTTCAGAATGTCATTTAGTTGGAATGATACAGTAGGTAGCCTTTTCAAACTAGCTGCATTTTACCCATTGAGTAACATACACTTAATTTCCTTCATGTCTTTTTATGCTGCTCATGCTTTCAGCCATGAGCTAAACAGCTCTTTATTAAACTGTGCCAATCCAAATTGCATGGATAAGATAAGACAAAAGCTATGACTATGTATCTTCATCCACTATCCAAAGACCAGATGTTGCCGGATGTGGTGGCGCACACCTGTAATCCCAGCACTCAGGAGGCTGAGGCAGTAGGATCACTGAGAGTTCAAGACCAGCCTGTGCTACACAGTGAGCTCAAGGCCAGCCTGAACTGCACAGTGAGATCCTGCCTCAAAAAAATCCAAAAAAGAGCAGATGTTATAGGCCTCTTTAGTTAATATCCTGAGAGACTAATATTCTTAGTTAATACTTGAAGTTTGGGTCTTAGAACTATATTAGGAGTTATAAAAGTATTTTCAAAAGTTTTTCACACAAGGCTTACTATATATTTTCTTCTGCTAGAAATATTTCTTGTATGTAGTACATGAAGAGCTTCACTGTGAAATGTTAAGTGACTTGTAGATGCAAATAGACTGGATTCATGTTCTGGTTCCACCATTTCTTCACTTCATGAACTGTCAGGACTTCTTAAGTTTTCATTTCCGAAACTGAAACTATAACATTGCTTACCAAATGTGTTGATGTCATGATTAAATAGGAGAACTCTTGAAAGGTTCTTAGGCAGAACATCTGACACATAATAAACATGTATGTGTGCATGTGAACTTTTGAAAATTTTGAAATAATTCCACAGTATAGTAAGTATTTGGCTAAGCCATAGACACTGTGGGTCTGACAATACTCAACCCACAAAAATGGTAATTTCAGAGCTCAATTGAATACAAAAACTGTAAAGCTGACAGCTTAATTTCTCCATAAATAACCTTGGAATCTTAGCATGAAATCCCTACCATGGGCTATTAATCCAAGTAAATGGCTGGGGAAATCGTGACCCTCACTGGGCATGAAAGCCTACGCTGTCCCCTTCAGTGTTGCCCCCGTACTCATCCATCAAGCGAGCAAAGCTACTGCAAGTTGCTCTTACTAAGGAACTGCAGCAACAGCTTCTACAATTTCCGGTGATGAGGTCACTGCCGTGAGGCGAAACCATGTTGTTTGTACAAGTGTAATCAAGGCCCTGTCCCATTAGAAGTGTCTCCAGGATAGGAGAGTGGCAGACAATCTCCTGGCAAAATTGTATTACTCTTATTAGCTAAAGTGGGTTATTTCAGAACCCTATTTTTGAAGAAATGCTGATGTGTCCTAAAAACTCATATAACTTTTACAAATTCATAATGCAGTGTTTCACCTCTCCAGATGTCACACTCCTCTTTTATTAACTTAGTACATGTGGAGGGAAGTACACAGTACTGACTTGAACTGTATGAAGTTGGTGCGTGTACATAACACATCTCCATTACTTCCCCCCTTTCCCTGCCCCATCTCGACTCCTCCCTTTCGCCATGTTTGCAGTACATGCTTTTCGCCCTTACGTGGCGCTGGCACATGCAGACCACACTCCCCACTTCCACCCATCTCCCCTTCCCCTTCCTTCCACCCCAGTCATTCTATCTCCGAACCCTCCCCTTTCCAGAGCAGCTTATCTCCCTACTTCCAATTATCTTCTACTTTGCTCTTTATTTCTATTCTACATTCTTATTTAAGACTGTGACTGATTTGTTTCACTTAAAATTATGGTCTGAAGGTGCATCCGCATTCCTCCAAATGACTCAAGCTCATGTATATGGCAGGGTGGTTCTTCCCTGTGTGTACACATGATGTTTTCCTTATCCATTCATCTAATATATGGGCCGCTTCTAAGATTATATATAAATTCTGTGCTCTAAACATGCGTATGCATGTATCACTGTGATACCGTGTTTTTAACTCTTGTGGGAAGATTCAGAGAGGGGGAATAGCTTGGCCAAATGGTATTCCTATTTTCAGTTCTTGAGGAATCTCCATACTGATTTTCATAGTGCTTTGTGCTAATGTATGTTCCCAGGAACAATTTACAAGCTTCTTTTTCTTTGTCCTTGGGAGTCACCCTAGCATTTGCTATTATTTGATTTCTGGGTGATGGCCATTCTTTCTGGGGTAAGATGGAATTTCTGTGCTGTTTGTAATTTGTATGTCTCCAGTGGCCTATGATGTTGAACATTTCTTCATGAACTTATGGGTCATGTGTACAGCTATGAGTTCTCTTCCTTTTTTGATTGCACCTTTTATTTGGGGGGAGGCTAATATTTTTCTTTTGGCATGTGTCTTCAGTAGCTACCCTCTGTCACAGAAACAGCAGGCACTTTTGACTTAATCAAATACTCTCTGACTGGGACAGAGACAAGTTTGGTGGGGAACTAACATCTTTTTTCATCTGGGCTACTGGTGCAGCCAATGTGGATCCTGACTTTATTATCATTTATTTTTTATAACAATTTATTAAGAATTAGATGAGAAAAATTACAGGCAACAGTGATGGGTATGAAGATAAAAGAGAACTTCTAAAAGAAAGGCTAATCATTCTTGCCAAGATATCCAAACCAATATCAAAGTTTATTTCTTCTTCGATGCCATCATCACATGGCTCTTAGTTTCCATGTATGAGTTTTAATTTCTCTGCCAATCTTATTGTAAAATAGCTTCTCCCTCCTCTGCCTTGAGTATCCATAATGCCCAAGTAATTCCTCTATTACCTGTATCACTTTTTACAAAGTAAAATAAACATAAATAGGTTTGCTACCTCAGGTTCTAATTGCATCCTTAAGTGTGAACAAAAAAGGTAATCAAACGTATTTCTTTTAATCTGCTTCAGCCTTACTTGAAATATGAATAAGAAAAGTTCAGCTGGGCTTCTAAACACAGAAATATTTTAATACATTTACTGGACACTACACATCTGTATCTGTATTACTACTCATAATTGATATCAATAGGATTGTTTATGTCTAAATTTGGCTGAAAAATTCATTGGTAAATAAACTAAGAACGCTGAAGTGTTCTTAGTGAACATTTTATAAGCCATGGGGGGATGGATGGATACGTACACACACACACACACACACACACACACACAAACACACACATACTCTCTCTGAGGAAAAGTAAAATTTGAGTCTTTATAACTTATAGACTCTAAACTCCTCTACTAAAATATTTGGGATTTTCAAGGAAATACAGAATGTAACTTTATAGGCATCACTTCTTTGAATCAGTTTCAGCGTGGAAACAATTGTCCTTCAGTTATACTAATTACATGAAAAATTACTGTGGCAGAATTTTTCAATTTTGTTAACAACTGTTGATTTATATTTCAGAAAAACTTCACCTAAATCATTTCTACAGGTAAAATTTATATTCTATAAGAAATATCTCCTGCCAAGTATTCTAAAGATAGTAGCAATAGGACATATTCTATCACAGGATATATAGGATGTAAGAACAAGCATACATTATAAAGTAAAACAGAAAAGGTTTTTTAAAATGCTGATACTTCATACTGGTAATATGAAAATAGTTTATAAATATTAAATTAGTAATAAAGTAAACATGTTCCATGTGCTTTTACAAAATTGATGTCAACATCAATGAAAGTTAGGAAAAATTATTTCAATATAAATAAATGTATATTTCTAAATCACAGCTGTAAGTTAGTAAGTTCTAAATTTATCCACATTAGATTTAAGTCTAATTTTTAATGAATTTCTAGAAAGAAATCAGCACTTCCCATTGTGCAATGAAACTACACATGCTTAAATTTCTACTGCATAATTAAAGATATATTTTTAAGGCTGTAATTCATTAAAAATGTGCATCACAATGCAGAAAAACAAGTGGAACTGAATTACAGTGGTGAACTGCTCTTTAAAACTACCTTTTAAGAGAATGAAAGCATCGTTTTTATTTCCACTTTCTCTGGATTTTTTATTTGCTTTGGGGAACTTTTGATCTTTTATAAATTTATTTCAAAGTACCAAAAAATGCTTCCAAGGAATTGTTTTCTTGTTTTCATTTAGTACCTTTGGCAAAATTATAAATGCTTTAAAACAGAAGTTTCCCACAGCATAAAGAAAAAACAGCACTCAACTATTTTATTCCTTCCTATGTTCAAACTCATAGAACCCAGGGGTGGTATTATGGGTCAAAAGGAAAAGAATAAATAATTCTGGTGCTTCAAGACTTAATAACATGAATGTGATGGAGACATTCAAAAATTAGAAAGTGTCCATCCACTAAGATATATAAGCAGTTATATAACACAGAGATATTATGTTAAATCAAAAACAAGACAGGTAAAATATGCCAATACAAAATAGATGAGATAAACTAGGAAAGTTTTCTTGAATAAGCTGATGATAACATGATTTAACCTATGTTTTGACCCTTAGAATGTAATATTAATAACATTAATAATAAATACTAGTAAAGCTATTTAAAGAAAATTTTGTATAGTTTTACTCAGTATAGATTACACTGCAAAAGAAAACTTACTTATTATGTGCTTAAGGTTCATCCATATGGTCACAGATAGCAGAATATCCCTCTTTATTAAGGCTAATTATATTGTATGCATATATTATAGTTCCCACATCCACTCATTCAACTATGTAAATAATGCCGCAAATATCACTCCCAGATTCCAGTTTTAATTCTTCTGGATAAATATCCACAAGTTGGAAGGCTGGGTTACATGGTAGATGTATTTTCAGATATTTTAGGAGTCCTCATACAATACCCATAGCACTTGCACCCATTTGTTAAAAGCATATCCCATGTTAAGTATTTTTACAATAATAAAAGTATTTAAATGATAGTTTTGAGTAAGATACACTTTTAAAAGGAAATAATAGTTTTTAAAGAAGAAAAAATAATATAACCTATCTTTAACTTTATGTTGGTATATGTTCTAGACATTATTGAAGTAAGAATTCATCTTTACCTTGTCAGAATTAACGTTTAGTAGTCATATTAAAGAATTTTGAGAGTTTAGTAACTGTGTGGCTTCCTGCTGCATCACATAGACCACGGGGCTCTATCACTGCACTCCGAGACCCACATCCACACTTCAAATGTAGCAGCTCATTTTTAATTAGTCTCCGATCGCTCTTAGTCTTCCATTTCAAAACAGATTTAGTTTCCCATGCTTTAAAAACTAGCGTGATCTTACATGCACATTTACTTCATCACTTAATTCTTCCCCTGCTTTTTAGGGTTCTAAGACCATCTCTTTTCATATAGAGGTTTGGTACAGTTTTAATATTTAAGCTCATCTTTACTTTTAGTGCAAAGAATAACAGACAAGTCATTACAATTTGTTTTGATTTTTGCTTTGCTTTCACCTTAAGGTCATCAGATCAAATGCCTTTCTTCTATAAGGTTTTCTAAAACAACTTTTAAACATGTTCAGTAGAATTCTCTAATATTAATTAAGCATCTCATAAAAACACAGAGGTAAATGTTTCCTAAGGAGCAGTTACTTATTATTTCCTATGGGATGTATACATGGGAAGCTGGTTCTACATGAAAAACTAAAAAGCCACCAGAAAAATAAAATGAATGAAATTCTCTCAAAAGACTTATTTAAAAGTGAATTACTTCCAGGTGTGGTGGTACATGCCTATAATCCCAGCACTCAGGAGGCAGAGGCAGGAGGATCCTTGTGAGTTCCAGGCCAGCCCATGCTACAAAGTGAGCTCAAGTCCAGCTTAAACTGCATAGCAAGACTCTGTCTCAAAAAAGACAAAAGGAAAAAAAAAACCCTAAATTACTGCTCTCTAAGAAAAATAAACAAGAAAGACAAAACACATTTTCATTGAAATAAAGATTCCTGACAGAATGTCTGCAAAGGAAAACACACTTTACTGCTAAAAAACCCTCCTTCCAGTCTCATCACAATGAAAACAATTCTGAATACAAATAGATGGCCCAAAATTAATGACATGGTAGAATATTGCCAAATAATAATAATGAATAAAACATACATTCTTATTATGGAAGATACCTCTACAAAATGGGCTTCAAATTATCCAGTGGTTATGAGTTATTTCAATTTTGCTTCTTTTATCCTTTCAAATTTTTCTTAATGTGATTTCATTTATATTTATCCCTAAACATTACAAAGCAGAACATTTGACCAGGTGAACCACAGTGCTTGCTTACACCACCTCCTGGATGTAAAAATATCAACACACTAAAATAATAAACATCCAGCACAAGAATGACTGAGGTGACCCCTTGATTTCAAAATTAAAATGTAAAAAGCACCAAAATTATCAATTAAATGTCAAGTGGTTTCTGGTTATACAGCATGCAGACAGCCCAACACATATCCTAAAATAATTCAAAGCAATCAGAAAAGGTCATATTGCAATTTTAACTTTGGAAAAATCTAAGTAGCTTTCTCCCTTCTATGCTGCCAGATGAAAAGGCTCACAGAAAATCCCAACATATGGTCAAGCTGAAAGACAGCCCAGGTGCCACATCTGGAAAAACACATTTCAGAACTTTGCATGGGGATATTTCATCAATTGGAATTTACCTAAGAGCCCAGGGCAGAGCTAGGAACTCCAGGTTTTTGCGAAGTAGGAAGGTTAGGGCTAAGTGGGTTGGGGCCTGATGAACAGAAAGAGGAACAGAGGACAAATTGACATGAGAAGGATGGCTAAGAGATTGGGAGATGGTGGTTCGTGGACAGAGCGCTTTACTTTGGGAATTAAAAACGTGATCTGAATTTGATTGTGGTCATGGTTGTACAACTCGGTCAATATGCTCAAATCTACTTTGAGTTTGTAAATTGTATGCAAGTTTTAGTTCCATGAAGCTGTTATTAAAAAAAGGTTAAAAATTATGGTTAAGAAATCAATAGTTTTGTCTATACAAATTAAAAACATAAGCAAAGGGAATAACGCCTGTTAGTTTCCAGCTGTGAAAGTGTTCAGTAATGAACTGTCCACTATTAATGTCCGTAAACATAAACTAAGGTAAACATTTATTAAAGAAGTATTCTCAGACCTTAGCATGTAAGTAGAAATGACTAGGATGCCCGAGAGAAGGAACAGTATGAGCATCAGCACCAGCTCTACCTTTCTTGCGGAGGCAACTCACTGGTGGGAAAGAAGAAATAAGTCATGGGGATCTTGCTGAGCTTGAAGGGACAGAAATTGCATTTACGGGTCCTGGGTGCTAGAATTTGTGAGACAGGATTCTAGAGAGAGAGAAGCTGCACAGAGGAACTCAAGCAATCTACCTAGAAGTCTCTCCAGGCATCTCTGATGAAACAAAACACTGAGCCCACACTTTGCCAGAGGACGCAACTCCAAAGACATCTGAGAGAGCTGAGAGCTGAGCAACTTGTTGAATTTATATAGAAAGTGTTACATGGGAGAGTATCTTCCAGTAAGAGCAGAAAGACCTTATTATATACCCAGGGCATTCAGCAGAGAATCTAGAAAGGCCATATTTAAAGGGTACGTCTGAACTGACACAGCTAAACAGCAAAATTTGACACAATCAAACTGACATGCAGGAAAATAAATACAATGTTAAATATAAATTTATTAACTTCTTGAAGAACAAAATACAAAATGAAATATTTAGAACTAAAACAGATAACACCAAAACTAAAAATATCATTAGCTTTGTTTAATAGCAGGTTAGGCATTGATAGGAAAATACCAGTGTAGTGGATCGATAACAGGTGGTCAACTCATAACCCCCAGCTGAACTAAGCATGGTGCTGGGTGTGGAAGGCCCATCTGGGGATGGTTGCCAGCAGTGTAAGAGGCAGAACTGACAAAGGAAAAGTTAAGGCTGTTGGGAGTGGGGAAAGGCTGTTGGAGCTGGTGGAAGCTGCTGGTTCTTTGAAGGAGCTTGTCATGCTGGCTTTCTTGATGAACTTGGCTGTTTGCATCCTCTGAGGGCGCAGGATCTCATTGGCACTGAGAATGGCTTTGGTTCACTTCCAAGGAGCTCTGGTCCTCACTTTGAGCATTTCTTCCTGGCTCCAGAGGGGAAGATGGTGCATTGCTGGTCTCCAGCAGAAGCTTGCTGCGTTGGCTTCCCTGATGGGAACTCGGCCATCTTTACCATCTGAGGTGCTTGGCACCTCACTGTTGCTGAGGACAGCTGTGGTACTTTTGGGGGGAGCTCTGGTTCTTCTGAGCATCACTTCCTTGCTCCAGTTCAAATCCCTCAACCTGCTAGCACAGGTCTTCATTGCACTTGCACAGACTTTCTAGATTCCACCACTGACCTTTGGGCCTTTGCAGCGCAGATCCGTGAAACAGGCCTGCATGAGACATTGTCATGGGCTCTGGGCCTCCAGCTGGACTCAAGGGAGGCATTGTTATGAGCACTAGGACTCGTGCAGGACATTGTCGTGGGATCCAAGTCCTCAGCTAGATTCCTTGATCTTAGTGTGTGGACAGATTTCCTGCACTTTTTTGTATATTGTTCTTTGGGTGACTATTATACATGATCATACGAACTATGTGTCCTGTATTATATTGTTCACCTTGCAAAATAACCCCCAAAACCCTTATAGTCAGTGAAATTGAGGGCATGCAATACAGCTTCCCAAACTGAAGAATACAAAGGAAAACACAACTTGAGAAAAAGCATCTATGTGTCTCTGGGAAAACACAAAGTGATTTAAGTTAGAATTCGTATGCATAAGTAGTGTACAAGAAAGAGTTTATAGAAAATGTACTTTTATGTTTTATTTTCTTTGATACAGTGTCTCACTATGCAGTTCAGGCTGGCCTTGAACTCATTATGCAGCCCAGGTTGGCCTCAAACTCATAGTGATCCTGACAACTCAGCCAACTAAGTGTTGAGATTATAGGCATGCACCACCATGCCTGGCCAGCAAATGTATTTTTCAAACGTGACAATATCTCAAACTTAGAGAAGAATGTATGTCCACAGATCAAAGAAGCTCACTACATCACAGTAAAGGAACTATACCAAGTGACAAAATAATTGATTTGTTTAAATTTACAAAGAGGACCTTGGAAGCAACCAGAGCAGGAAAGAGCATTACTGATTCTGGTAATTATATTATATTAATTTTGATTACATAGATTACACTATAAAGTATTTTGAGTTCCTTTTTCATTTCTCATACTTTTTCAAAGCTGTTTTCCTATTAGGTCCTTCTTAACATAAATTTTATAGCAATTTCCATAAAGAAGCTTACCCAAAACTTCACTGCGTATAAGGAACCATGACAAAAAATGCACAGCTCTGCCTTAAGGCCATGGCACACAGAAGACAGTGAAACAAAATATTAAAGCACTGAAAGAAAAATATTAAAAAGTTAACTGGATTTAAAAATAACAAAAAACAGAAATATGGAAAAATTATACTTTAGTGATGAACTTACATGTGAGAAATTTTGAAGGATACTGGGCAATTAAAAAAATAGGTAATTCTCATACTGAAAAGAAGTACAAACAGTTGATAAGTATATGAAAAAAAGTTCAGCATCTTTGCAAAAAAAAAAAAAAAATACTGAGACCCTGTCTTACTCCACAAAGAAGGACTATCAGAAACAAACCTCAAAGAGAAAAAATGCTAGCAAGGCCGTTGGTGAAAAGGAACTCCTTTTATATACTTGTCAGAATATAAACTAGTACAACCAGTATGGAAATCTCTGTGGAGATTCCTCAAAAAATAAAAACGAAAAATAACTTAACTCAGATCTTCCTCCTTTGGTATCTTTCCAGTGAAACATGCACAGCTCACAATAACTAAATATTGGAAGTGGCCTATCTGTCTATCAGCAGATAAATGGGTAAGGAAAATGTGATGTATATACACATTAGCTATTACTCAACCATAAAGAAAGATGAATTTGAGCAATTTGTAAGACAATGGATATACCTTGAAAACATAATGTTACATAAAATGAACCATACATAGAAAATAAATATGTATCATTTCTCTTATATGAGAAAATGATATTTAAGCTTCCCAAATTCTAGAGAGCAAAATAAAAGGATTTATAAACAGACAGTTAATAGGAAGCAGGAAGATAAATCAAAGGGCTCAAGGGATGGAGCAGAGAAGGGAGGGGCACTGAAGAAAGGAATTAGGGTGTGCCATGTACATGCACCAGTGTGACGTACGGAGGTAAACACGTATTATTAGGTATTGCAAACATGAATGGATTCACTGCAGAAATAAATGTACAAAAACAGATATTGGTTTATAATGTACATTTGTGATTTTGTTTTACTGTGCCAGAGATCAAATCTAGGGATTTGCATGTGCAGTGTGAGTGACCTACCACTGATCCAAACTTTTAATTCCTTTTAATTGAAATTTTTTGAAAATCAAAGTTGTTAGAGTAGTCCTGTTTATTACCCTTTACTTCAGAATATATCTCAAAGAAATATATTGAAGCCATGGTTGTTAATCTTCCATGATAATTACTATTAAAATGTAATTAAAATAATATATCTTACTATTATAAAATATCATGAAGGATGTCTTTGGTTAAAATGGGAAGATTTAATTTTCAAAAGTATCTTAAAATGTTTAAGGAAGCATTTATTTTCCTATGTGAGCATATATCCTAAACCATTAAGGAAATTTTAGTGTGGTATTGTTTCTGGAAATAAATGCATCTTCCTTAATTGCTAGTAGAATTTGTATTTTAATAGTTATAACTATACAACAAAAGCATAATTTGCACTGTCAGAATTTAACTGCCCATTGTATAATGTTCTCAAATGCAGTAAAAACATTCAGGCACAAAAGCTAAGAATACATATCAAATTATAGGGCAAAATTTATATCAATATCAGAAAAACTTCTTCCCCCTCAAGTTTAAGGATAGGATCCTAGTAGTCAAAAGAGGAAGAGGCCATTGCAATTGTGTTACAGGAAAATCATAAAATTTTCATTACTTTCCATTACAAATACTTTTTCCTTTATCTGAGCTTATCTCAAAATATTCTATGTATTATTTCAGGAGCAATTTTCTCATTTCACATTAAAAACTATGTATATTCTAAAGAAGCAAATCCAGCTGAAAGAATTTTCTTACAGACAAGCATGCAAACACATTCTGCCACACAATCTACTTATGAATTATCAGAAACTCTTGAAAAATTATATGTGAAAATGAACTTCATACAGCCTGCTGAATGTAATTTTTTAAAATTTGCTTGCAACATATGTTATTTTATCTTTTAATAGGATCTAATAATTCAATACATTTAGCTTCTTTGAAAATGAAAAAGAGGGTAGGGTTGGGATGGGGCAGAAATTTCTATTTATTTGGCATAACACAATGTCAAATAGTTGAAAGATCCTGAATCTAGGAAACCCATTCTAGCCCTCTGCCAACTGCAATAAAAGGTTTGTAGCTTACATGGTACATTTGTATATATGGTGGTACTGAATTCCCCCTAACAATTTTAGGGAATAAAGATCACTATTTTCACTTCAAAAGAAAGGAATCTATACAAGGCCATCTCTTTCATATATTTCTAATAAAGGAAAAATTTTATTTTTCTTTTTCAGATTCTGATTGTACCTCATCATCACATGTCCATTCTGTTTCCTTTATTGTAACCCAAAAAAGATATTTCCTATCATAAAGTCTGATCACAGCACACTATCAATGTTCCACATGTGTATTTGTAAGTGATAATGTATTATTACATCAGATAACATCCAATCATAATTTCACACATCTATGTCAAGCACATATATTATAAGCATTGAAAAACAAAGGGTCATTCACACAAAATAAGAACACAAATAAAATTGAACTTAGTTTTTGTGAAAAAAGAAATCTCTTAAGTGACAATATTCTAATGCTCAGACATGGTAGCATTTAGTACTTTGATGCAAAAAATGTGTACCCTCAGTTCACATCAGTGATGAGGCCCTGGATACAGATGTGTGTTAATGTGCGTAAAATTTATTATACGGCAGACATTTCGGTGTATGCTACACAAAATTATACTGTTCCGTCTTGTCCACAACTGCTACAAGTTGGTGATGACTGAGAATAAGATTTGCAATTTAAAACAGAAAACATTAAATTTACCCCCTCCCTTCTTCAAAGAAGCTAGATGTATTAAATCATCAGAATATCTACATATATTTTTGAGATAAGCTAAATTGGAAGGAAATGTAGAAGTGCTTGTTACTGAAGATCTAGTGAAAATGTATTGTTTTCAACACTGACAGAAACAATGGCCTGTGTTTTAGATGTAAGAAAATGTAAAGGTTTGGCCCTGGTTAATACATACCTAGTTAATACAGTGCTAGTAATGTAACAAAATTTGCCTAACTCTAAAGTCAGTATTCTTAGATCTTCCTTAAATCTGGCCTGTCATGCTGCCCTGAAAACATAAATGTAAAGCCAGGTGTGCTGGCTCATACCTGCAATCTCAGAACTCGTGAGGCTGAAGAAAAAGGAGCTTTATTCAAAAAAAAAAAAAAAAAAAAAAGGAGCTTTATTCAAACCCACCTGGGGCTACAAAGTAATTTCCACAGCAGTCCGGACTACATGACAAGGTCTTGTCTTGAGAAACCAACCAAATGAACGATCAGAAGCCCCAAATTTAAGAGCAAATATAAATGTGCTACTTTCCCAAATAAAACTATTTTCACCATATGAATGAAAATTCTTTTGAAAGATAAGATAGATTAAAAAGAAAATTCATCCTCAGAATTTGTCTATAAAAATCAACATATAATTTCCTTCTGTGTGTATTTTCCTTAATTAGGTATGATTTGATTTATTAGTTTTGAAGACATAGTTATTTCTATTGGAAGAGAAAAAAGTTTTATTTATTTTTGTGGGTAGGGTAAAAGAAATCAAGCTCAGGACCTCACACTTCCCAGTTAGGTGTTGCACCACTGAGTTATATCCCTGATTGCCCCAAAAAAGTTTTAAATAAACTTAAAGACAAAATAGAAAAAAATAGAATCTGATGGAAAGCTAATGCAGACCTGAGATTTTCGCCTTCAAAATCCAGAAGGGAAAGGGCTGAGTCATGTTTTAGAATGGTGGATGGCTGGTGCTTTGTCTTGAAGTTACAGATGCGTAACTGAATCATAATAATCCTGGGTCCTGAGGAGGAAATCTGAAATAAACACACTTAGCTAAGCCAAGGTGATTATATAAAGGTTTTCAAAGCGTTTGCGTTGCAAGCATCCATGTGACTCAGCATATATGGGTCAAAGTGGCACCCTGGAGACAAGGTATAATATCCCTGAGTTATAAAATCAGAGTGCACTGAACATTTGAATGGAGAACGTATCACAGTGGTAAAAGGCTGCAAAAGGAAAATTAATTTGTATGCATTTAGCTGGCCAAAGAGGTAATGGTTGAAAACAATTTGTTCAGAAAGGAGGCAGAAGTAGAATTTAATTGCATAGTACCAACTAGTTCTATTTTAAGACACAAAATACGGCACAGTGATTGTCTTAACTTTATATTAAATCTTGATTCTTTCCTTTTCCTTTTACCCTTTTGCTTTTAGAAATTAAAAGTATGATATTTGCGACTTTCTCAGTCCGGTATCCTACTGCTATGCCCTATTGATTATGCAGCTTCAGAAAGCAATTATCAGAACTAACCCCGACACATTGGCATGGATAATGTATCCACCCTAACTGCAAACGGGAGCATTTAACTGCACCACGTTGTTAGATGAATAGAGACACTGGTCATTTAGCTCAACACTGTTGGATGACACACCTAAACTATGACAGAAGAAACATTCCATAAGTTACACATTAGCTATTGTATTATCTAATTCAATCGTTACTAAATTCAAAATCTAAACGTAATAGGACCAGGGAAAAGTAGTACATAAAGCAAGGCTGAGAACACTGTATAGATAATTTAGGTCATAATAAAAGTAAAAATATCAGAGACAGCCTGCAAGAGCCAACTGGACAATTCTATTCCTGATACCAAAGGGATTATGAGCAAATCAGAGGACACAAAATATTGGGGTTTTTGAAAGACATGTGTATTAATTTGCATAAATATGATCTACCTGACTGACATTTTGAAAAGTAGCACAGAAAAGACAAATGCAAAGGACTTACAGGTGCAATATAATTTGTTTCAACAAGCATAAAGCAAGTTTTGCCATAAGCATTGTGGGAAGTGGAAGATGTGAACATGTACATAATTTTTTCAACTTAATTATTAAAAATTCTCTTACATATTAGAAAAATTTATTTTACAAAAGAAGAATGAGAATTCAATAGAGATCAAAGGTGTAATAACTACCATACAAGGTGATATCAAAGTAAAAACAGAAGATGTTTAAATAAAAATATAAAGAGTAGTGAGCATATTTAAAAGAAACAGAAAGGACACATAAGGAAGCATATACTGACATGCAGTTTTAAGGGTAGCTCCAATAAAACTAAAGGCCAGAATAAACTGAGCTTCCTGAAAAGCACTATGTAAAGCAAACAGGAGAATTAAATGCAGTGCTGGAGGGAAGATGATATAGTCCAGGGAAAAGTTCAAAGTTTTAAAATACTGATTTCACTTTGCATTTCTTCATCAAAGGGAAAGAATGCAAAATAGGAAATTTAGAAATCAATAATTATCAGTTTTCTGTAATTATTTTTAAAAATCAAACATGTAAAACCAAAAGGAAATCACTACATTCTTGCAAAACAAACCTCTTTCATTTATATTATTTTAACATGGTTTTAGTAGGTTTATGATATAATATAATAAAGCATTTCACATATTTGCTTCTAATAGATATACATTTAGGATATAGTATACATTAGTGATGAAAGCAGGCTAACAGCATTTCAATGAAATTTCAATGTATGTGTGAATAGTACCAATTACTGCTTCCACTTGAACTCAACGAGATGCTCGTATCTGATCATTTGAAAGCTATGAAAGATGGTTTAGTTACTGTTACAGCATTAGGATGCAAATTCATCTTGATAACTTATAACAATGAAAATAACATCAAAAACTGAACATTACATGGATAGATGTAAATGTTCTACATTTGGTTCAAGATTGGAAGCACAAGTATAGAATAAACAATATCTGGCCTTATAACTTCCACATAAAACAAAGATATGAAATATTCTTTTCTCTGTAAATCAAAAGTTTGATGTAAACCAACAAAATAATAAAATATTTAATTATATTCATGCAGTCACATAAACATTCCTAGAACCAAAACATCTATGCCTGACTGCTCTTGCATATTTTCAGAATAAATATGAAGCCTATATTCACTTGTGAACACATACTCCACAGGAGCCACCTGAAATTGAGAAACTAGACTGATCAGCGGTATACTTGCCATAGGACATGACAATGCTCTTCTGTTAAGCGAGGCTATGGTAAGTTTCTATATGCATATAGTAGTCACTGCCACAGCATTTTCTCCTATTGCTCCAGAAGACAAATCTAGGAGGAGTGTTTAGCAGTTGTACGGCATGTCTTGTCTTGAAATAGAATCCTAATAAGAAATATCTCCTACAGTCTCTGCTACTCACTCACTTTCCTGACTTTTCTCAAAATGGACATCATTTAGCATTACATAAAATATTCCATACCAAGCCTTCATTAATAAACATCTCCTTAAAGAGAATTTTAGAATATTTGTTGAGCATATGCCATTCTCTTTCAATTTTTATTTATTAATAAAATTTTATTTTAGTGCAATACAGAATGCCTCTAATTATCAATGTTCTACCTATCTTAATAGAAAGAATAGGGATGTGAACAGATAAAGATACACCCATATAACATAGGCATTTAAGCTTGATTTTGATTTTTTTCTCCTGCAGGGGACACTAGGGTATTCACTAACGTTAATAATATAGAGGTCTTTTCAACTGGCCTCAAATACCTGCAACTGTATCTTTGGTTTTGGAATACACATTCTTAGGACAGTCTTCATAACTGATTTCAGATTGCTTAAGTTTCTGAAAGGCAATTTCAGAATTTAAGCTATCCATTCAACTATTCAATTTTAGCAGTATTGGTTAAAATGAAAACAAAAACAAAAACCCTCAAACACATGTAGAAAACTCATGAACTAGATTGCTTAGGACACTTCCAATGAGCTCCTACATGTGATAACAAACAATGCATGAGGTCTAACTGCCAGAGTGCTTGATGAAACCGACACTCCTTTTGCATTCCTTTCAAAGCACCAGCGGAATATCCTGAGAGGAGAACAGTGTCCTTCCTAAGAAAGTAAAAGCTTCAAAGTATCTTATTGGGCACTAATAAGAAGTGAGAGTCCTTGCTCTAAAACTGCCCTCTCCTGTGCCCTTTCTTTTATTTGGAATTTTTCTCCAAAGACCTAAATGCATGAAAAGATTCAGCCTGCTAACACCATTACTTTATTACCTTGATCTATTAAATATCAGGAAAATTATTAAAATGGCCTCTTAATTAAGAATTAGTAAAAGGATACATGTAAGCTGGTGCTGTCTCAGTTAGAGCACGGGGAGGGCTATGAGCTATAAAGACGGTGCGGAGCTAGCAGAGGATGACAGAAAGCAAGAAAAGTACACACAGCAAAGGCACGACCCTGACAAGTCAAATGGTAACTTCTCACTGCAAATCTGATTAAGGCAGGGGTGTGTTGCACAAACTTGAAACAATATTCCTTTGAAAAGGCATTGTGAGCCCAGCAGGAAATAGACTAAGTATATTTTTTGTATAAAACATAATGAGGTTGTTTTAATTATCTCCATTATATAAATAAAAAAGCCTAGGCCCAGAAAGATTAAGAAGCTTGCTTTAGTGGATATACAACAGAAGGGGCAGACATTGCAATCCAACCAGCTGACACAGTAGTAAGAACCAGCTTAGCCAATTTGTGTGATCTTGGAAAAGTTGCTTAATCTTTCTGTGCTTTAGTTTTCTGAGGAGTAAAAATCACAGTAACACTTAATATTGGTAAGTGTTCAAAATAACATCTAATAGCAATTAGTAAGTAAACATTCTTTTATAAACAAATACAAAGACATTGGAGATGGTCACACACATCTTTAAAACAAACACTCTGGAAGACTAAGTGAGGCAGGAAGACTGGAAGTTTTGCACAGACTGGGCAATTTAGCAACTTAGAGAGACCCTATCCCAAATTTACAAATGAAAATGGGGTGAGGATGTAGCTCAGTGTAAAATCCCTGGGATCAACCTGCAGTCACTAAATAAATGAATAAATGAGTGAAAGAGTGAAAAGAAGAGCGAAGAAAAGCAGGTAAATACCATAGATTATATACTCTCTGCTCTTTACTAGTTTAGACCACAGTGATATGCTTTTTCTACTGTGGATACTGACTGTAGCAAGAGATCTTCAAAATATTTATTCCTATGTTTGACAGCAAAACATGAAAGTATGGCAAACAGATGTACAAAGATGCATTTTATAGTATTTAGGTTAAATAATCATGAAAGTAGGAAAAAGTAGCATTAAATTTTCACAAATAATAAAGTGCATGGTGACATTAACCCATACTTAAGAAAAGCATAATAAAGCTTCACACTAGTGGAAATAAATAACCATGTCCTGGTTTAAATCTGTTCCCGTGTGACTTTAAAATATGTGCTGACCTGCAACCTCCTTCATCAGAATATGCTCCCAATTTATAACTGTTCGTGTCAGCATAGCACAAATGGATGAAATCAGACATGATTTCATGTAGGCTACAGCCGATCAAGAAAATTCCTTGTGGAAACACTATCATCTACAGCCAACCTGCTAAATATCTAACAAGTATTTAGTGCTCCTTATTTAAGAAATGCCTTTGCTATTCAATTTAAAAAACAAATTGAAATTGAAGAATATTAAAATTTTAGTCACACTAACTAAAAACTAAAAGAGAAACTGAGGTGAAAATTTAAGTTACTATTAAAGATTATGAAATAAAATGTCAGATTATTTTGATAAGGGTTTATTAAATAAGAAATTTAAAATAGCCATGTTGAAACAACATCTAAAACAAAAAAATGTGGGGAGTCACATCAGCCTATCACAAGTAGTGATAAATGTAGTAGTTTTTTTAAAAACTACTACTAATCTAGATATAAACATGAAGCCTGGGGAGAAGTAAAGGAATGCAGTTGATGTCAGTTCTCAAAAAATGAAATTTAAGGCTAGGACAAATGCTATGCTGGAAAAGTTGCTCAAATCTTAAAGCCCTGGTCATGACATTTGTAGAATTAAAATACAAGAGGACTGAGTCTGCATGAGACAAAGGACGTACACTTATCCAATCGGTATTTCTTCAGTAAACATCTCCTCATCTGGCATCATAATTAAAATTAATTTTGTCAGCAATATACTGACTGTACTAATATTTAGGGGCACAGAAGAAAAGAAAAAGGCCAAATAAGGAACACCAACTACAGTGATACCTGGAAGTGGAGGAAAAGAAAAAGGAATGCACAGGTCGAGTGTTTCATTTTGTTAGTGCCTATCATGTTGAAATTAAAGCCACAAATGAAAATCTGGAGAACTGATTTCTCACTTTAATAAGCTGGTTAGGAATTGAAGATTAGCATCTGGAGCAGCATAACTAACCACTAGTAATAAAGTCTTACAATTCAAGTTTGCAAATTAAAGAATGAAATGTCTAATCAAGCCTGAAAAGCCTGCAAGCATAAACTTATTCATACAAAATTACTCTACTCTCTGACTTGGCTAAACCTCAATGACCCAACTTTCACTACCACTGACATTAGTCAGCTTCAAAGTTTTTTAATGCATAATAACACAGAATTTTTCCACAACCTAATAAGAGCAGTATTCAAACTCTGTTTCATTCCTATGTATTTATATATTTGCCAGATTGGCTGTTGTAAAATTAGAATATTTCATAAATTTATAGCAGTCTTCTATACTGAAAGTTATCAAGCCAGATAGACCAAGAGATATATAGTTTCTTTGATCCAGGTTGAAAAAAAGACTTTGTCCCATTATCTTAAAGAATGTTCCACTGAATATCTACGTCAGAAATTTCTGTGATATTAAAATGTTCCGACTGCTAGGTCCTGAGTGAATGTTCTGAATAGCAAGAGGGAGTAGGAAACAGCACTTTACAGTCACTTATTTTATTAAATTATGTCATATCTATGAAGTTAAAAAGGTCACATTAAAATCTCCTTTTACAAATAATCATTATATATGAAATAATAAGCCAGGGCTCAAATCCAGAGGTGTCTACATAGTACAACTCCTAACCCCACATATTCATCTATGTCCTTCCTAATTCGGGTATAGACCCAGGACCATTCACGATTTGCATGAAAAAAGCTACAGTGATAGACGTGTTCTGTGCATAAGTGAGAGGATGGGCAAAGAGTCTCTCTCTGTTTCAATCCCTGCCTTCCGCCCCTGACGTTGAAAATGTAACAAATGATGAGAGGTAAAAAGGGTGTCATCAACTCACCCGCTGACGAATCAGTACCAATAAGAAGGAATAATAAACAAACCAGGACTATGCACAGATTGAAGAGGAAAGGTGTCTGCTAAAGGGAATACAGCTTTTCTGTAAAATATCTGTGACACCTACAAAGTGGAGTTTGTGATTTTATACCTAGAATACACATAATCGCAGCTATTTCAGCTTTCATGAAAATCTTCAGACTACCTATATATAGTAATGTATCTAAAGTTGGAGAAATATACCCTATTTTAAGGTAAGATGGGAAATATTTTCAAAATAATGATTACATAACCCTGATAAATAGAAATACTTTTCTTTGTTATATATATATGCACACACAAATATATGTGTATGTGTATACACACACACACACACACACACATGCACACATACACACATTTACCAAAACACACACTCATGGGAAGATAAAATATTCCTACCTAAATATCAGGACATATGGCCAATTATCAAAGATTCTCTGTAACCTAATAAATAAATAAAGGACCATTCAGAATATCACAGGATAAAAGACAGAAACAAAATCAAAACAAAATAAAACACCAAGCACTGCGAAGCACATAAGTACAGTCATACTATACTATGTAATTATTTTAGAATAATAAAAACAAGACAGCCAGGGTTTAAGTTCCCTTTATGTGCATAGCACTGCAGTAAACACCTTACAAACATTAGAGAGTTTTTTTCTCATAATAATTTTATGATAAATATATGGAGTCACAACTTGCAAATGAATAATTAGGAAACTTTGATTTAATAACCTGCACAAAATCACACAGCTTTGCATGTCCACAGATGGGACCGAAACACAAATTATTGTACTGTAAACTTATACCATAAAGTAAAACAGTCTTTACCTCATTTTAACCAGACACTAGAGTTAGATTGGCTCTTAAGGGCTTGCACCAGGTTCAAAAGAAGCACTGAGCTACAAACCACATACTGACTTCTAGCCAACCATGAATTCCATTCCCATCACATTTTGGAATTGCAGCCAGATGCTTAGCAAGACCTTGTCATTTTCATCACACACATCCATCTGCCTTTAGATACCCATGGGCTGCTGTCTCTAGGAGATTTCTGAGTTACAGTAATTTACCTTCAGAAGTCCCATAGCAAGTATTCTGATATGCACCCCTTACCTAGCAGCTTGGTGCTTCACTTCATTCCTACAAAATTCATCCACCACTTGGACTACACTTTTTTTTCTCTACAATAGTGCATAATTCAAAGAAGAAAGAAAAATCAGGAATCTAATAGGGCCTTACTGAATAGTGAAGTAATTAATTTTAATAAATTACAAACTCATATTTTTTCCAACATAAATTCCAGAGGGAAAAAATACATGATTCAATTCATGTCACAGACATTTTTCAAAACTGAAATCAAGACTACTCAGCTACAAAGTATTTGGGATTTTAAAACAAAAATTATAAAAGTAATTAGCACTCCAATCCATACTTATTTCCAGTGGGGGAAAACTTAGAAAAAGTGTTGTGACCTTCAAGTCTTTTATATGTAGCAACTACGCATTTGGTTTTCAGAAAGACATTTGACCTCCCTATGTTGTTTCAGTAGACAAAGGAAAATGTGTCTTAATGATGTGACTGTACTTCATACATTTTTAAGAGCCTATCTGCAGTTTGCACTTTAGAGGACAGCACAAAATACAATCAACTCATTATAATAGGTGTCTCTTCAATTTCTTTTCAAAATTTACCACTTAGAGAAATATGATTTTAGTAGTTAAAGACAATTCTTTCAATGAATTGGTACAGAATCTAATCCCATACTGTATGTACATAAACTGTTTCAGATCTCACATTTAGAAGAGTCCTGCCCTAACCTTTGGTGCGTTACATGCCCGTCTCAAGAGCTCTTAATATTCTTATTCCCTCACCAACCTTTTGGTTAACACCTGCTAAGATTCAAACTTAGCCTTTGTTTATAATTGCTGAATGTCTGATTCTCCCACTAAGTTACAGGCTTCTTCAGAATGACCAAATGCCAGAACTCCAGAGCACCTGCCACACAAAATGCATTCAAAATATGAAGCGGACGAATGAGGGAATAAGTAAGTGCACTGTGCAACAGAAAGAAGTTGAGAAGAAGGTCAGCTGCACAGGTTCTTTATTTATTCATTTCTCTTTGTGCTGTTCAATTAGAAACTCACACATCTAAATATTTTTAAACCTATACTACAGACACTGTCTTTCAGATGCAACTGTATTTTGATAATGTTTTGATTCAATATAGGAATCAGTTCCTAAATTTATCTACTTTATCATTATCATACCTGGTGGATTCAAAATTAATACCTGGCAGCTCGACTCACTGCCTTTCCAAAAATTCATCTCGCATTATATTCTTTTTGCTATAGAAAGTCACTAGGTTACTAACTCACTCAACAGGAAGCGAGTAAATATCCTATGACAAGCCCAAAGAGCATGAATTAAGCCATGGTAAAATGTTAGATGTTTATTCTCTTGAAAAATACAGAAATAACAAAAAAGGAAGCTTCCATCAGTTGAATGTATGTGAACCGATGCTAAGGTACAACTTATTGTTCACAGTAGTCATATGAGATAGATATCATCCTCAGCTTTATCAGAAAAAGAAATCAGTGTCTAGAGATGCAATAACATTTTGTGGGTTGGAAGGAAGGAAGGAAGGAAGGAAGGAAGGAAGGAAGGAAGGAAGGAAGGAAGGAAGGAAAGAAGGAAGGAAAACCTTCAATACTTCTAACCTGAAAGAAGGATAACATCAAAGAATCACTAGAGGATATGATTTTATCCTTGGAAGTACTATTAAATTCTATTCAGACACTAATAATAGCAACTAATATTAATTTTGAACTTATTATGTTCCAATACTCTACACACATGATCTGCCATTTAAATTTATGAAAAATGTATAGTATAAGTACTACTAAGTAAATGTTTTTCCTCCATCTATCAACAAGAAAATTGAGACTCAAAGAGGTAGACTAATTTGCTCAATTTACATATATGTGTTAAATAACAGAGCCAGGATTCAGGCTTCATTCTTAACAGCATGATATACTCTTTATGATCCTACAAGAAGTTCCAACTTCTGTCTCATTCAGAGTCAAGCACATTTCTGCCCCTGAATCAATAGAGGCTTTTCTTCTGGAGAATAAAAACAGAGAACTGTACAATGGAAAAGGAAAAGAAGGGGGTTCAGTACATTTTCTTTCACCTCCTTCCTTTTTGGTTAGCCCAACAGAAAGGGAACAGAAGAATATGTAAAGGCAAAAAACTGTAGCAGTAAAAATGTAGAAAATTTAGGATATCCTAGATTCCAAATATTCACTGGGCAGAGAACACACAAAAATCTTCCCGGGCCACTATCGGGAGCTCTTCTGAAGAACACAGAATTGACTTTCTGAGAACAATAAGTAAAATACATATTTCTCTTTAATAACTTAAAAAATTCAATTAAATATATCCCCAGATTTTTAGGTAGGAGAGAAGAAACAGTTTTACCTGAATTATTTTCTTATTGGCCTAGAATTTAACTGTATAGTGACTGTATAGTACTAGCAAAGGTACTTGAAACCTAAGAAGTAATGCTAGTTCTAGCATTATCAGTTGAACCTAGTGAGAATGAACCCTTCAAGTCTACCCTCAGTAATATAAAGAAATTGAGAAAGTTTTTAGTAAGAGTGTTTCTGGAAAAAAAAAATCTATGATTACTCAATGCTTCTCTGAAAAATTAATAGATGAAAGAAATCATTTAGAATATAGAGAAAAGATCATTTTAGTTAAATTACAAAGGTTATTCGCCCTTGCTGTATTAACTTTTTTTGGTACCTAGAATCAAACTCAGGACCTTGAGTTTGCCAAACAGCTGCTTGTGTCACTGAGCTAAATCCCTGGCCCCTTGCTGTATTAATTAATGCATTTTCAAAAATGTATCTCATCAATGGCACAGATAAGGGAATAACATCCATCTGTATATGAAAAAGTGCTCAACACCACAAAGTACTGGAGAAATGAAGATCAAAATGCAGGGAGGTCACACCTCACCCTAGTAAGGGTGTCTGTTATTAAAGACTGAAGGTAACAAGTGCTGCCAAAGATGTAGGAAAAAAGGGAACTTTTACAACTAGTGGTGGGCAGGTGAATTAGCACAGCTGATGTAGAAAACGGTGCGTATCCTCCTCAAAAGTTGAAAATACAACTATCATGTGATTCAGCAGTCCCACTCCTGAGCATGCGCGGGAAGGAAGTGGAAGCAGCAGGTGGAGGAGACAACTGTTCTCACAGGTTCACCACAGCACTGCTCACAGCAGCTAAGAAGCGAAAAGAACCTATGGGTGAAACTGGTGACAGCAGAAAAATTGTGGCACATGTGTACATGGAATAGTGTTCACCCACAAAAACTAAATCTTGTTGTTTGTGACATGCACAGAACTGGGAATCCGACTAAATGAAACACGCGGAGCACAGGCTGACAAGTACTACACACTCTCACTCGAGGACTCGCACGTTCATCTCATGAAAGGCAGCCGTAGAGTGGTGATCAGTGGAGGCCAGGGAGGGCGGGGGTGGACAGGAGTCAGCGGGTCCTAAGTTACAGTTAGATGCGCACAAGAAGTTCGGGTGCCCTACGGCACATACGGTAAATGTAGATGAAACAGTGCACTGCACATTCAAAACACTACCACAAAGACTCCTTAACATAGTCACTGGAAAATGATAAATGTTGGAGGAAACAGACACATTTAACATTATTTAGACATTACACAATGCCTACATGTATTAGACCACACATGGTAGCCAATAAATATGTATAATTTTAGGTTTGTAAATATTCCTTAAAATAATTTTAATTATAAAAGGAAAGATACAGATAAAGTATCTAAGTTCATGGTATAAATTACAACTCAGAGTCTTCTAAGTTGTGCTAGATCTATTCTTAGAGGTTTTATATACGACTATTACACTGACCTCCTTGTACCAAAGTACATACATTTAAATCCCAACTTGATGCTTTCTTGGTAACCTGGATAAATTCTTCAAGAATTAGTTTTGAACCTATGCTATGGTAGTGAGGAAACTTAACCTTCAGTGCTGTTTGGAAGATTAGGATGGGTAAGTTATACATAGTTCTTGAACTATGGTTAGTCCAAATTAAATCCTTATTCAATCGTAGATACTGACATTCATTTACTAAATGTTTTAGGGAAACCTATTATATTATTGAAAAAAGAGATACCCAAAGAAACTAACTTACACATTAGTAGTCACAGTTAGGAAGAAGCGAAATGGGAATGGAAACTTAGAATTGCCCCGGATGCAGCAGCCTCCATGCAGCCCTCTGGACACCTCTGAGGCCATGAGGCCCACTCACTAGCCCTATTTCCCTGAGGTCTCATCACTTACTCTTTCAGTGTGTGGGCCCGATTAGATTGGCATTTGGTTTGTAATCCATATTTTCATAATGCTCAATTTTGGCCAAATAAAATGTTAAATGCTAGTAAGAAATATAAAAATTAAACTTCATTTAAAAAAGGAATGTATTATTGTAAGGGTTTATGTCTCAGTTCCCAAACTTACTAGCTCTGGGATGTGGATATATGCTTTAACCTCTGTATGACTCAGCTCTTTTGTTTGTAAATAGGCAGAACAATGGTCCCTACTTTCATTCAGACTGACTGGCTAAATTAAGTGTGATAAATTACATATTATGATATATTAAGCACTCAATGAATGAAAGGCCTTCCAAACACATTAGCAACGTTTCCAAGGGCTGAGGGTGTAGCTCAGTGGTAAAAGACATGAATAGAATATACTAAGACCCTGGATTCAGTCCCCAATAGCAAAGTAAAATAAAATAGCACAACTATTTATTTTTTCTCATTTTCTTATTTATAAAATGGATGAATTATGCTCAAGGGATGTTGTGAAGATTAAATATGAAAATTACTGGATAGTCCTTAGGAGAGTGCTCTCAGTAAAGTAAGACAATGTGTCCCTTTTATTAATATGATAGTAAGCATAATACTGCTTTCCAGTTCGCAAACCATTCACCACACCTAGGGCCCTGACAGTAGAAGCTAGACATCTTTCTACAGGCCCTGCCATTCAGGCGTGGTTCTCTACGGTCTCAGTATGCAAGGCAAATTCACAACCTTTTAACTGAGGCCAAACTAGGACTGCTCACTTCATCAGAAAACTTATATAATCTGTGACAAAGCATCAGCTCTGAGGTCACCGTCTTGTCTTATATGCCTTCTCATCTGCAGGATATCTATCCCCGCGTCACATTCTAGATCATAACAAGAACAAAAATGGAAAAAAGATGAGAGGAGTGAGAGAGATAGGACTGAAGAGGAACAGGTTAAAAAACTATTGTCAAGGTGGATTATGTGCATTTACCCACTCGCAAAAGTGACTGCAAACTGCAAGTATTACGAACATGCACGTACTAATGAAAAATAACCTAAAAAAGGCAACTCTGAGTGTATCTTAAAGGCATGACTATCATGGAAGCCGTGAATCAGAGGACCTTTCCCTATACCCCAGCTACACACTGGTTTCTTCTTATTCAGGAGTCATACAGATTGTGATTTCTTCCTATAACAACTACTCAATGATTACTTGATCATACTGCCAATTCGGAACACCTTAGAACTGAAAAGGTGGTAGGAAATATAATTTGCTGGCTTGCTGAATGAAATAAGTGGAAGAAGCACTCTTCGGCAAATATGTTAACTACAAGTGTAAGTCCAAATCTGATTTTAAGATACTCTGTAAAAATCCACACTCTTTCAAAATTATATGAATGTAGATGTGTGTATGTGTTTATCTGGAAAGTGATGTCAGAATATACAATGCTGACATTAAAAGAGAATCACTACTGGAATACTGAAATAATTGTTTCATAGAGCTACAATCCAAGTGAAATATTTCTATCAAGAACACTGACATGACCTTTCTGAAAAACTCAGCTAATTTATATCCCAGAAGATGTGCTTGTGGTAAGATGGCAAACAGTTTTTCTAAAATACATTCCACCCCACATGTGCTAGTACTACTTCCTAAGGAAATAGGTGTGGGCTCAGATAACCACCACGTTCCTTACTGGAGAGAGTCTGACACTTCATCAAACTTTGCTCCTCTATTTCTGGAAAATGCCTAAACTAAAGAGAAAGTTTTCATGAAACAAAACTAATCAAATATTTTATCATGGGGTAGAATAACATTAAACATATTATGCTTACACTGTAGTCTTATAATTGTATTGATAATATGAATAATCTCTTTTGATTAAATAATACATGCTTTTGTCTAGTAAACAATTGGTATTTCAAAAATTTCAAGGTAATTCTGATAACTGAACATCAGTAGTAAGAAATCATTCTTAAGAGTCATCTCAGCTGCTTGAAGTTAATGATAAAATTTCGAAGCCAGAGCATTTTGTACAAAGATCAATTTAAAAATAACAGGACTTATATTCAAATATATTCCAACATGCATATCCTCTCGCCCTCCCTATCCTTCCTCCTCTGCTCTGCCGTGATGTAGGCTTAATGCCCATTAAATGCATGGTTTATCTATCAGGTTTATGAATAAATGGCAGATTTTTCTATTGGCTTTTATCTGCATGGTGTTATATTTTTCATACGCCACATAGTTTTACGAATGCCAATCAATATCGCACAACTGCTGCAGCGCCAGTAACGTGTAAACCATGAGAGAAGGCAGGACTTTTTGTTTTGTTGACAAAACATCGCCACAGCTTTTTCACCTTCTGGAGTATATAAGGTACTCAATAAATATTGGTTCAGTAAAAACTCAATGACATGTCATTCTAAGGCTCTTTTATTTTATGCTGGGGGTTGAACTGGGACCTTCTGTGTGCAGAGGACTCACTCCTTCCTTGATCTACTCTCCTATGTCCTGAAGCTCTTCTCATCCTGAAGCAAAAATAAGTGACCAAATCCACTACCACCATCTATTATTTCCTATGAATCTATTCACTTATAAAATAGTTAGACATAAAGTTAAATATTTAAAAAGTGTAAGATATAGGAGGTCTTTCATGTTTATTAAATATGTGTGTTTGAGGGCTTGTGATTGATAGAGGTGTATTCTGCTCCCAAATCTGTGCTAATGTACCCACAGTCCTGCACTCACCATAATATATTGTAATGACATCTATCACTCCCTACGCCTATCATGCTCCTTCACCCTTTATGACATCCCTCCTGTGCCTCTGACTCATCATTCATTGCCCAGCTCCATGTACTATAAAGCCAAGGCCAAAGATTCCTTCTTTCTGAAATATTCCTCCCTCAGTTTCTTCATTCCCAGTCCTGTAAGATGTCCTTTCTAAGAATCCTCTGAATAACTGCTACACGGTGCCTAAGCCTATGCCCAGGCCTGTTTATGCTCTCTCCCTCTGTCTTCCAAAGGGCTGCTTCTCGTTTATTTTGTACTCAAATCCTAAATTGCTACAAATAAAACAATGACCTAATTAACTTCTTTTTACAAAAGAAGACAGAGAAAGTACTATAAAGCATAGATATCTTATTTTTAGTCATGATGAAGACTAATTTTGATTGTGATTTATTCAACTGATACAATATGACAACTCAAACTTTCAGGGGTAGAAAAATATGATTAACGAGCTGATATTTAATCAAAACTGAAGTCAGGATTTCAGTAAATTTATTAAATATTTGTCCTTGATGAGATTAGATTATAAATTTACTTTAAAATAATCATAACATTTTAGTATGTTTATATGTATGGATACACATAGAGAATCATTTACTGCCTGACTGTGCTTATTTTCCAATAATTATGATAATGAAATTAATTTCTCAAAAAATATCAGTAAACTATAATTTCAACATACAGTTATTTTTCCTTCCAGATAAAATAAGTAAACATCAGACACAAATTCCTTTGAACCCACTTAAGGTGATCATGAAAATGAAATAAGGTTTTTTTCTGTTCTATTTGTCCAGCCTTTCAGTTGACAGTCATGACACTGGTTGAAATTTAGATTCTCCTTGAGAACTGAAAATTGCATTTCCAAATCTGACACCTCTTGGGAAATTATCAAAGGATTATTGTAAGGGAAAATTACCAGCTACAAATGAATGCTCTATTTTGACAGCTGACATAGCTATTCATCTTTATTTTATGTTTCTCAATTATGCCAGCGGACTCCCAGGGAAACACAGATTCTTCTCCTTTTTAGATTTATGGACATTTTAAAAATAAAGTAAGTAGTAGGAAGATGAAGAATTCCATCCAAATACACAGTAATATTTCCAAAATGCCTGTTTTTGTTACACACTCATAGCAGTAGAAAAAGGAGCCCATTTCATTTAAACTTCAAGTCTAAATGATGGAGAAACATCACTCAGTCGATGCCACTTACCACCATGAGGTCTCTCTTCTAGCACAAAAAAAGTGAGGAGCCTTTCTTCTCAACACCAGATACTAACTGGTGTCAGAAAATGTCCAGTCCAACACTGATACCCTCCAAATCACAGGAAGTGCCTACAGCAACAAAGTAATCTTAACTCTCATTTTCATCTGTGTCTCTTTCACCTAGGCAATCACTTCAGTCCCAAAATGAAGCTCTGCAGGCCTCCAAAGGTCTACAGGACAAGAGAGATGGGTGGAATGCACATGACATTGTTTTGGAATCTATTTTATATTATTAAAACTAGACCCACTGTTTCCTTGACTAATTAGTTTGGCTTGAAGCCTCTCTTCATTCATACAAAACTGGAGAAAAGTCCTGAAATACAAATCATTGTATGTGGCCCCCAAAAGACATTATAGTTAGGTGTTACTTCAATGCTTGATGGAGACAAAATAGTAACAGCAATTGTGAATGAGTTGTTACAACTGCAGATGGGGAGGTTATTATATCCATGCCACTGTGCTACAATCCTTTTCCTAAACTGCAACATGTACTGCAATGTTCCTGAAAGTAAGCTCAAGACACCTCAATTAGAAAAATGAAACTGAGGCTTCTTAGGTAAGAGTAGACAGCATACTCAAAGCCCCATAATTCTAAGTAAAGCAAAGGCACAGGCCAAAGTCTGCAGACCACCAGAACCACCTGTACACCCAGCCACCAATGTATCCCTGCACAACACAGTTAGGTAAGAAGACGTATGCTCAAAGCCATCTTACCCACTGTTGCTCTAGGGACACTTGGAAAAATTAAAATTTTTATCAGCTATTCATCAAAAAGTTATAGACAAACTTTTAGTGCTATAACAGGGAAAGTCAAGTATAAAGTTTGACTAGCACTCAACTATAACATTTAATGTTTTACTCATCAGATTAACCTAATTGAACTCATATAGCAAATACATATAATGATCCATACAGATATGACACATTTTGCTATATTTTTATGATGAGAGTACAGCCTTCAAAAGTAAAATCTACCTGCTCAAGATTCTCCAATTTTCAGAAGAAAGAGCATAAATTGCACATTCTGTTAGCAGCCAAGGTCACCTGTGAGTTTTCTCAGAGGTTGACAACAGATATTTAACAAATCATAGAAAAATGAAACATGTCTGTATAACAAAGTCTAGAATTAGACCACCTCATCTAACATTTCTAAAGATGAGCATTATGAACAGATTCAAAATAAATTGGAAAAAATGTTAGTTTTTATATTACGGTAAATATATATCATCCAATTCTAGAAAAAGAATTCAGAAAAAGTCGTCATGTAAGTTATCATGTTTTGAAAATAAAATGAATTCAAAATACTGTAAAATGACTATATATATATATATATATATATATAATGTATGCACACTTTAGGGAAAGAAAAACTTGTATAAGTATTTCAATGCTAAATTTATTGAGACACCATGGGATCAGTACAAGTTATCTTTGGCCTGTGCAATTACAAGAGATACTTGAAGTAGGGGCCATGAGCTTCAGTACAGTTACTATACAGTAAACTGCTGCTTCAGTAACCTTGGTCACTCGGATTGCTGAACATGCCTTTCCAATCTCGTCCCTAAGGGCGGCAGTGTAGTGGGTTTTCTGGAGCATGTGACATCCTCTAGGGACCCCCGTAAGACGGTAACATGGTCTGATGAAAATATCACACTATGTTTGATTTCCGAAAGTATGTGTATATATATATATATATATATATATATATATATATATATATATATATACACACATATATATGTGTGTGTGTGTGTGTGTGTCAGAATGTGTGTGGGGGTTGTATTCTTTATGTATATACAGTATGCTTCTGCGAACACTGACAAATCCAAATATAGAACAGTGATTTTTCACAAAAAAATTCATTTATTTTACAGTAAAAATAAATTATTAGGTTGCCAGAAAGGACTTTATTGAGATCTAAGATTATTCAAAAACCTGTTCTGCACTCCTAAAGAAACCAGTATCAAGATAAATTAGACAACCTATACCAATTTGTCACCATTAATCTTAAAATTGATAGTAAATTATGATTATACAGCATGTGTTCACATATAAAATACTTTTTAGTTTTTGTATTTATAAAATACTCTCAAGATACTAATCCCTTTTACCTGCATTATTTTAGAATTTATCTCATAAATCTTCATATAAAATTTTACCAAAAATATTATCCATTTAAGAATAATCTGTCACTTTTCCCACAAAATCTTACAAACAGTGTAAACTGTAATATCTAAATAGTATTTGTTAGACTAAAACAAGGTTACAATCCATACTGTACCTTTAAGAGCTTTGAGAATGGAAAAGTAGAATATGTGAAACCAAAAGCAAGCACAGAATTAAAAAGGTCATCTGAACAATTTTCATTTTTAGTTCTATATAAAGATCTCTTGACTTTTCAAAAGAGCATTAATACATAACAGAGAAAACAGTGAAAATTAAACTTCATTTCCAAAAATATCCAAACACATAAGGCTTTCCCTATGTCAAGAAAAAGTTGAAAGTATGTAGAACTATATAGCAAATAATATCTTTGCAAGTTTTATCTATTTTGATCAACTTGGTTTACTAACTTTCCAAATGACCATACTCAATAGAATTCATTTTTAAAAATTGTGTATTTTATAGTTAAATATATTTTTGAAATCAGAACAAATGTCTGCACCATGTGATCCATTTACTCTCTCTTTTCAAAAGGACGTATGCTACCTTATCCCTGAGCATTTAATTATTTGCACAAACTGATACAGCAGCAAATAATACTTGGTTACTGAAACCATGCCCTGGCAAACAAAATGCCTCGCAAAGTAAATATGTGCCGTATGAAAATATTGCAAGCATCTAGAGTCAAAATTACACTTCGTTCTGATTTTAAGATCACAGCTGACTGAGTCCTCATAAATTAAGACATTTTATAATAATACAAATAGTACTAAGGTGTTTTATTCCAGCATAACGAAATGTTGAGGGGGCTGGATGACAGAACGGGGTGAATTGGGCTCACACATAATCTTCCACAGAGAATTCAATGCACCTTACCAAAGAGGTAACATTACTTTTAAATATAAAGATTTTCAAGAAATAATATGGCCTGTTTTTTAGAGTAACATAGTTTTCTAGAGTAACAGAATGTGATACCAGCATAAGCAACTCAACATAACAATTCAGAATTTACTGTCAGGCTGACAGGATAAATGAATGAAGAAAGAAAAGAGATGCAGAGAGATAGGGGTGTCTGACTCTCTCTGCCGGACGGTCCAGTGCTCTTCCTGTGACTGCAGGTCCTGTACAGGAGCCACCAGCCACATCACTGATAACACTTCAAGTAGGACTCATTAGAACTGAGATGAGCTTAATGTGGAAAATGTGCTATGAACCTCAATTACTTACTTTGAGAAAGCAACATAAAATAATACCACTATTATTTTTTATGTTAATTCCGTTGAATTATAGTATTGTGGCTATACTAGATCAAAATGCGTTATTAAAGTGAGTTTCATCTGTTTTTTATCCTTTTTAATATGTCTACATAAATTTAAAAGTTATATTCATGGTGCACATTAGATTCTTATTTGATAGTACTGTTCTAGATCATTATCTTTTATATTATTTTGTGTATCTCATACAGATTCAAGGTACAATCATTAATTTCTTGTATGAAACATATCTTTTCAATAGTCAATTAAAAATTTCCCTTGTCATCCATGAACCTATGTTCACATAATGTAAATGCCACACCAATCAACAAATGCCAAACATGTTGCACAAACATGTGCAGCCTCATTATCACCCTGTCCTTCATCAGGAATGCTTCTCTTTGTTTCATACTCATTAATTTCCCTATTCAAAAACATTATTCTCCAAACTCCACTGTGATCCAAAATCTATTCTACACTCTGATAAATGCGTGCAAGGCAAAGGGCTAACTAGAAAATGAGGGCATTGAATTTTTATTGTCTTAGGAGAATAATCGAAGATAATTCCAATAAGAGTAGATTTTTGATTAAACTATAGCAATGCCTAGTAACATTCTTCAAAAGGGAAAAAATCGTGTTTATATAACACTGGAAAATTTTAACAATTTTTTCACTGGTAATTATGTTTAAGTTGAAGATCTTCATGTAAGAGTAATAATGAAAACAAAACTTAAACACAATAATTAGATTTAACTTAAAGTCATTTGTATATGATTGACAACAGGCTATCAAAATGTATTTTCACTGAATCAGTATTTTGAAAGGAAGGGCCATTTCACAGGTACAACTAAATAAATGTTCTACCTGAAAACTTCCAGCCCAAACTCCTAGCACAAATTAAGCGCCCAAAATGAAAGAATTTCTGAGGAGTGTGTGTATCTATCCTTAGAGACAACAACAGAAGGATCATAGTTGCAGTATTCATTTCTAGGTAACTATAATCTAAGGTATCTATTGTGTTATATATATATATATATATATATATATATATATATATATATAGTTATATATATATATGATAAGAATTATGGTAAGAATTATATATGGTAAGCATATGGGAAAGCCTATGCATATTCCAAGTATTTTATTTTGCTGAGAGGTTTTTATAAACAGCATTATGAAACCATCTCTCACCATTTACAAGCAAAAGCACAACACATACAAATAGAATAGTGCACCTTCTCGGTATAAAATGAAAGAATAATTGAAACTTTATTTTAATGTTATGAAATCTACTCAAATTCCATCTATACTGTAATATAGTTTAGCCCCTAAACCAAACTCCATGTGGTATGTTTGAGTTAGGCCTTGATAAATCATGTCCTTTCTCCGAAGTAAACAATACAAAAACTACAAGTTAAACTTTTTATGCTATAAGTATTACTGACATTGTATTAAAATACATTTATGTATGATGCAGAATATAAAGGTCTGTAGTACCAAATATTTTGACACTTCCATTATTACTTGAACATTCATTCATTGACCTCCATCAAATATTGATTCAATACCTACTTGGCACTGACAGTTCAACAGTGATCAAGTCAAACACTGTCCCTGGATTCACATAAGAAAGAATAAAATCAAACTGATGCTTGCATTGTGTGATTTTATTTTATTTTATTTTAAAGAGAATAGCAAAATGCTAATGCCTAATAGCAAAAATAGCAAAATGCCTACACCACAGACAAAAACACAACAAAGAGAAACATTTAAAACGATACAAGGTTTCAAAACAAAATGATAGGGATTAACAGTGGTCATTATATTACATAACAATGATTATCTTCAACAATTTTATTTTGTTTATTTTTTATTTTTACAGGGCTGGGTATCAAAGGCCTCATATGTAATAGGCAACTGTAGAATTTCTAGGTGTAAACTACGAATTATTTAACAAAAATAGTGAGAAGTTTAATAAAATAAAATTACAAGGCTTTACAGGGGCATGACACCGTGGAACAATCTCAGGACAGATGAAGGAGCGACTTCCCGGCTGAGCCTGGAAGATGAGGACAGATGGTCGGTGAGGTGGGCACGACGCCGCAGAGGGGAAAGCTCTCAGCAAGGAGGGCCTGTGCAGAGCCCTGGGCTTCAAACAGTTGGAAGAAGTACTAGGAGGAGGCTGCTGTGCAAAGTGTGGAGGGGGGGAGCGAAGGACATCAACTGAGACAGTGACATGGGCAAGGCTGAACTGAGCGTGGACTTCCCTTTGTGTCCGTGATAACGAATTTTGCTTTAGAATGTGAAGGCTTTGACAATGTTTGATAAATTTTATCAGGGTAATGCTGTCACTCTCAGCATATCTGCATTTCCGCAAAGGTCTAAATTCTCCGTGCGGAAGTGAGCGGGTATAGTGAGGCAAAACGAATGTGAACGCCAAAGCTGTACCCGCCGCAGTCCCGGCAGAAGACAAGGCTGACTTGCAGCAGACTAATAGGAGTGGGGACGGAGAAGGCAAATAATGACGAGGATCACCACCATAGGTGGGGCTCTTCCCCCTCGTCTTCGGCTTTCTCACTAACTCACGACGCTTCCTTTATTTATTTCTTCTAATTCTCCCCTTATGGCAAAAGGATGTCACAACTGCGGCAAGGCCATTTAATTTCTTAGAGAGGAGAGAAATGTATTTTATGAGACGAGAGTGTTGACACTTAGGAAGGAGTGACAGAACCTTTACATTGTGTTTAACCTGATTAATCAACCACACCAGTAAGTCTGACAGTAACAAGGCACAGAAAAACAACAACCTGAACTTCTAAAAACTGGATGGAGACATAAGTGGAAATTCAGTGTGCAATAAATACATAAAAAGGAATTCACAACTGGAATTGCGGCCACGCAAATGTAATTCTCACATTCAGAGACAAAAATGTCAAAAGATTAACTTGAATCCACGGTGAGACTACGTGATAAAAGTATACTTTAGGGTAACACGGTAGGCATAAAGACCAATAACTCACTAGATATATCATAGCTTGGTTGCTTGCTTTAAATTTTTTGTCAACTTAGCTTCCCTCATGCTTTCTAAAAGTATTTAAATTGCAGGTGACTTTTCAGAGATGAAACTATCAAAAGAATAAGTGTGCTTATGTATCTTAATAATGTCTGCAGCTTCACAGGAAATAAAATCTGTTTGCCTATTTCCAGCTCTCTATAGTAACACAGCAATGAAGCATAAGACATGGAAGAGGCGAGAGTAATAAATGCACTTTTTTAAAATTTATGGGGCTGGGGATATAGCTCAGTGGAATAAGTGCTTGCCTAGCAAGCGCAGGGTCCTGAGTTCGATCCCCAGTACCGCAAAAATAAATAAATAAATAAATAAATAAAATTTATGAAAAATTTTTACTGCCTCACAAAAACATACTCATAAGTAAAAGTAAGGTCTGAGCTTTATGACATTGGAAATTTCTCAGGTATAAAGACTGTGTCTTCCTCTTAAAGGGTCACGTATGCGTATGTATATAATATACACAGACAGATGTGTGTTTTTCAGGAAAAACCTAAGCCAGGATCTAAGCAGAGTGATGACTGCTCCACTACACAGTATTTGGTATTGTGTGCTCTTCTTCACATAGTGAAATAGGCAACATATTTTTAAATATAATATTATTTGGTATATTAAGATATGTCAAATATTAAACATTATAACAAGAGATACATTCATATATTTGCAGATTGTGCCAAAATTTGGAATTTAACAAAGAATGTTTAGAAAGCATTCTCTTTACTTCCTGAATCTTCACAGATAAGAAAATGCCAACCCAAAAGGCAACATGTGTTATTTTGTTAATAGCTTGACAAATAAGCTGAAAGTGAATTGATTAAAGTAGAATCCGCCAGACCAAAGGATACTAAGGCAAATATAAATGAGTGTTTTTGTATAAACATTTCTACTGCTCAAACCTCACCTTGGTATAGCCTGCCCCTATCGACAGCACACCAACTCTGTCACTTAATATCACTTCAAACAACAGTTATGATTATTTTTTAAAGTATCACAAAAGATGAAGATATGCAAAGTTAGCATATAGCTATCTCTTCATGACAGAAGGAAAACCTTATCTTTATACCAAATTTACTTTTGATTCTTTCCCGAAATCTGAGCGTGAATAATAGTTTCAACTTGGGAAGAATAAATAACAAAGATTCAATATTTCCTGGAGTCAAAATATTTCTCACTTTAAATTCTTTAAAATATTTAAAATTCTCTCATGACATTTGCAGGCTTGTTTTCAAGTGCCAATCACCTTATGAAGGTCAACATTCTAGATAAACATATTGAGAGCCTTTTGTCTTAAAAGATAACATCAAATTTATGTAAGAAATTTCAGGAAGATTAAGACAATGATGTCAGAAGGGATTCTCTCAGGTTACAGCCTCATTTTACTCTTGCAACAGGGATTCCCAAAGGGTTCTCTTAGTCACAGACCAATATAGCGTAGAGCTGTGGCATCAACATCCATAGATTGAGAAACACCGAGCAGACTGCTGGAGCGCAGTTCTGGGCACGTCCGGATGACTGGCACGGAACCTGCCAAGTGGACCAAGAAGACTCATCCTGGATACGGTGGCATTATCCAGGAGGGCTGTGGCCTGGATAGAACAAGAAGGAAAAGAAGGAAGTCTGGCCTGCTGCTTCCTGGGAGAAGCTCCAATCTTTGCCATCACTTTTGAATACTCCTTTCTAGTTCCTGCAGACTTACAGCACAGGCTCTTCAGCCGCTCAGGACAGACCCTCCGGCTTTTCCACAAGGACTTGCTCCAGACTCCGCAGCGCACTCCAGGCCTCCTGCCCCGCAGCCTGGACCCCCAGCTCTCCAGGGTGCAGACTTCCCTTTCGCACTCTTTCACCCCTGACTCTCAGCCACTGAAAGCCTCCTTTGGAAATTCTTTATATATCTCACTTCATCAATCAATAAATATAAATATATATATACATTTTTAAAAATAATTATGTCTGTCCCAGTAGTGAACCCTAACTGATAAAAGCTGAAGATGGAAATCATATCTTTAGAATCTAAAGCCAAGTAACCTATCAGCTTTTAGTAAGTTGAAAAATGCAGACCAAGCAGTAATTTCATTCATCAAATCACTGTATTTGTTCCACAAAGATGTGGGCGGCAAGTGTACGAAACTAAGAACAGATTTGGTATGACAGAATCAAGATAAGACAAAAGGTAAATAATACGTTAGAGGGATCAGTATCCTCACTAGCTTTCCATGAGACATCATTTAAATTAACGCCATGTGAGTTTAGGCCAATCAATGCTTAAGTAAGCAGAACAAGCTCATTCATATTATAGAATTATTCAGAGGTTTCTCAGTACATGCTCATGTCATGCAGAAAAATAAAGTTTTTCAGCATAACCTCAACCCTACCTATTTACACTAAAAGAAAATAGGATTCATCTGTCATAATACTTAAAAATTCAGTCATCAAACTATATAATACCAAGACATGGGCAGTCTGCTCAGCCCATGACAATAGACTCCAAGATTCTAGTGCTCTGGTGTGTGGGCAAGTCTGGACGGGAGTATGGGTAAGACTCATGACTGGAATGAGATTAAATTAGTAGTCAAGTGATTTTTGAGTTAATCATTAGAAATATCTCTTTTGAGGTAGTTCTAACCTAATCAATCAAATCAATCCCTTTAGCAGGAGGTAAAGTATCAGAAATGCATTCCTCTGCTATCCTGGAGAAAAACTAACATTCATGTCATGAACTTCCTATGGAGGATACCATATGGCTCAGACATCAAGAAAAACTTGAAATCTGAGTGACCCCTTCCATGACATTCTCACCCAAGAAAGCCAGCACAAAAATGGTGAACTTAGTACTACAACCATAAAGAAATGGATGGATTCAGTCAAAAATTAGAAAAAGCACAGATGCAATTCTGTAGACAAACCACCACAGAGGACACACAAATAGTTGTCTTTATTTCAACCTTCTAAGACCTTGACCAAAATAGCCAGTAAAACCATCCCAGATCCACGAAAGATACAAAGTATTAAATATGTGTTCCTTTTAGAATAAACCTTGGTGGTAATTAGTTATGCAGTAATAGAAAAGTAATGCAAGACTGAATCTTTATTATACTCGCCAAGATTAAAAAACAAACAAAAAACTATAGTAGGTATTTAGGCACTTAACATTCTTGACTGGATTATCTTGATTGGAAAACAGTATGACTGATTCAGTATAATTCAAGGAAGCTGTCAGAAAATAACCTTACTGTCACTCATGTTTGTGTAGGATTTTGCAGTTTTCAAATATTTTTCTCACTAAACAACGTGAATTTTCATGGATCCATTGTAGTTAAAGTTCCAAGAGTTATGCCACTAAGTGATCTTCTGTCTACCTTGCTATTCTCTGTTTTTGACATTTCCTTTTGAAACTGTTCAGATGTGCAAGGCAGTTGGGAGTCCAGTGAATTTTCTTGTAAATCTAGATGTCACTTGAAACAAGAATGGGGATTATCACCATGTTTGTCTTGCTCATGCGTTATTTCCCACAGGACATTATCCAGCAACTCTCTCAGGCCAAACATGACTCCATTCACTAGCTGAGGGGGTGCAGGTAATGTCAATCACGGGGCATATTCCTTTCACTTTTTAGAAAGGTATTCACTAGAATTGCAATTATCAGTGGCACATCTATGAAATTATACTTTAATTTTCACAGAAAGTTTGTGGGGAAGCTTTAATTCTTCATTAAATGAGAAAACTAGATGTCAGAAGTGATTCAATGAAAGTATGTAGCTACTAATACAAATACAAATTCAGATTTGTCTGCTCTAAAGCTTGTAATGAATTCATGATTTCATATTACTGTGCTGAGGAGACTTCAGCACAGCAGAGTAGCACACAGTACCAAGATTTTCTTTGTACTTAAGACTACTGGGCAAAATATAACTATTTGACACACTATTTTCACAATATAAAACACTCTTTCACAACCCATGAGGTGAGGTATGTCTTGTAATCCCAGTACTCTAAAAGTCTGACGCAGGAGGATTGCAGACAGGTTCCAGCACAGTCTGGACAACTCAGAGACTTAGTGAGACCCTGTTTCAAAAGAGTGTTAAAAATAGCTGGGGATGTAGCTCAGTGCAAAGGCCCTGGATTCAATGAGTCCATCTCTAGTCACATACACACACAAACACACACACACACACACACACACACACATGCTCTTTTATGCAATACTATTTTCGTCACTAATTACTTAAAGCATGCATGTAGCACCACTGAAACAAAATTATACTCTTCTTTTGCAAGGAAAGTTATGCTTATTGCTACAATTCACGAAGTTTCCCAATTTACCTAAAAATTCACAGAGTACATATTCATAATATAAATTGTATAGCAAATTATTTCTCTAGAATATAGTAATTAAAATTTCAAGCAATATTTTTGTACTTTAAATTTAACATTTTTCTGCTCTGTAAATGGAATAAAATTTTTAAAAGCTCAGTTTGCTTCAAAGTTTTAGTGAACGCTACAGAGTCACCTTGGAATATATCTCTGCAAACAAATCTTTTTGACCTTTTATCCTCACAGTATAAAAGCTATTAAGTTTTCTGAAGCACTCAAAGGCTGAAAATAACTGTATTTTCTATATTTTCAATAATTCAAGTTTTAAAAAATACAGATTAAGCTTGACTAAGAAGCTACTATTACACAGGTAGAAACATGATAATCCTCAAACTGAAAAAAAAGGATCTTAAAGGGAAAGAGGTACCCAAGGACACCTGCATCCTTCTCTCATTCCTTTGGCAACCTTCACTTTCCAAGACTGATTCTCAACCATCGGCCATATAGCACATCAGAACATAAACCTTTGTCACTGCAATTTCCTCTTCATGTTGCAGAAAGTCCACTGTTACTCTTCAACTAAGTCAAATAACCTTTAGCTCTCTTTTTCACCCTCTTCCTATGACCTGCTCCTCTAGCTACCTGAAAATTAAAAATCAAAACACTGAAGGAGGACCCTCTGATATTGAAAAGATACATTAAAGCCTCTGAAAAACTAAAACACTCACAGGCATCTGCAAGTATAATCATCCAACTCTCTATGGATAACACATGCCCCGAGAGCTATCAAGGCTCAAGGACAGCTACTGCACACAACTAACTATGCTTTTCTATTTCTATACAATAAGGCCAAGATTCTTCCATTTCAACAATCACTGCCGCAACAGTCACCCAGCAGCCAGCTGTTCATTTATCAAGTGCATTACTGAACTGCTTTATTGGTAGGAAACTCACCTGCAAACACGCTATAGCCATAACAGTAAGGAGAAACCTCTGACTGGAAGGAAACACGATGAATCAAACAATGATTCAGAGGAGATTAGACAGCTGGAACTCAGAATCTTTCCACTCATTAAGTTAGAAAAGCAAGCATGCTCCAATGGATTAAAATAAAGCAATATAAGTTTTAAAAATTTTAACAGTAGATGCAAACACTATCAGTCACAGGCCTAAAGGAAATCAGTAAATTGCCTCCAAAGATTATAACTTGCAAGGACCCAGTAAGTTCTCAATAATATAGGATAACAGCAAGGAGCAGTACAAATTAAAAGCATATTTCTATTTGGGCACAAATGCACTGCATTATAGATTAGCAGCTCTGCTAATTATACATTATTTCTGTAAATATTGAAATGAGACGGTCTTCCCTGGGCAAACATCAGCCAACAGGAGGGGGCTTTTAAAGGTAGCATGAAGAGAAACAGAAATCATTCTAGAGTTATGAGCACATGGATAATGAAGACTTAGTTGTCTGAGTCTAGCTACAGGGAGATGCTTGGATTCTGGCTAATTTACTGAAGTGGGCACTAACACTGTCTGCTGGGTGATATCCAGGAAATGAAGCAGGTGACATGAACAAATGCAAACAGACAAAATGCATTACTGCGAAGCTTTAATTCATTAAATAGAATTCTGTGACCCTAACGAGTAGCAAAGCATACCATGTGCTTAATTCTGACTCCTTTTTCTGTCCTTGACGTAGATGAAATTTACTTTCATAATAGGTAGAAACATTTCGCTAAAATATACAGCATTTTTCTATTTCATTATCATTTAGAGCATAAAATTGAATAGAAATCTATATATGTCTACATAAGCCATCAGTGTAGCCTGCATTTACGTGTAAGCCTTTTCCTCTTATTTTGATGGTAAGTGATTTTTTTAAGTCCACTGAATAAAAAAGCTACTGCATAAAGTGTTTAACTAAATCAATTTATTTCCACCTGCATAATTTCAGAAATTCCCTCATATATTTCATCTGTTGAGATGTTCACAGGAGTCTCTGCTTCTTTAGAACCTGGACCATATCCATGACTGCTCATCATAGTGGGATAACATTAACCTAAAACCCTTGATATATTCCAGCTCTATCCCCTTTATGAGGGAAGAGGCAACAATTTGCAACAAAATAACCATTTATGTATAAAATATATCATAAAAAACATTACCAAATTTAAGTACATTTGATCCTTACAATTTTGAGAGCCAGATAAATTACATAAATATGAAATTCATATAATTATAAATGATTTTGAGAATTTACAACTTAACAATAAAGATGTCTAAAAGTCTATGGTCACATCAAAGTCCAGAAATTCCCGAGAATCAGTCTTCATTTCATTTCTGCACAAGATACTGAAGTTGGACTTTGGAAGAAAGTGGGTCTGTGAGCTCGAGGTGACTGGATAACCTCACACCACAGCCACTACATAAAAAATCTGCTTCTGGCTATACTTTGTGACAGAGTTAACACAGTTATACAAAAGGATGGTATTAATAAAGTTGGTGATTTTTAAGGTGTTTGAACATCAAAGGCACCAATGAATAATCTGCTGGACTTAGAAAAAAGAAGCTGCTAATCAACTCCAGTATCTCTGCAAACAGGCCAGGGCACTGTCCAACACACTGAAGTATTTCTGTTGGTGGTTTAAAAAGAAAGTGCATTCCCTATTATAGTCATGAAGATACTTTCCATCAATGAAAAATAGGTGGTAAAAGAGAATTTAGGACATCAAACTACAGGCACCCCAAAATAAATGCAGCAGTGAAAAGTAATCCAAAGAAATCTGCACCAGAAGAATTATAAATAACTTAAAAGTTCCTGAATCTGCAAAATATGTGCATTTGCTATGTAGGGAAGTGTATACTTTGGCGATATTTAAGCATGTGGCCCTTCCTACAAATCTTTACACACTGGGGACCACAAATGTTAAAAATAACACCTTGATAATTTTGAATATGTCAGGTATTCTCCCCTGCCACAATTGATTCTATATTCCATGACTATAGAACTACAGCTTTTAATAATATAAATAGGAAAACTAATGGCCCTCTTGCAAGTTAGTTTCAAAATAAATGCACTAAGTAGTCTATAAATAAATATGCAACAAACCTTTGTATACTATCAGATACCACTATAAAAGAATGAAAACTGTATATATTTTCGAAACTTAGTTGAATGAACCTTTTAGTCACCATTTATGAATAATAGAATGGCTTAAAAAATTGTGGCACTTTTATATAATGGAATATTACTCAGCTATAATGAAAGATAAACTCGAGCCTTTTATAGGTAAATGGTCACAACTAGAGACCATACTAATAAGTGAAATAAATCAGACCATGTAAGCAATTTATTGTCTTACTAGTATAAGAACCTGAAAGAGTGAATAAAAATTAGAAGGTGTGATAGACATTGTGAAATGAAAGGAGAAGGCTCAAAGTAAAGGGCAACTGGAGTGCAGGAAAAGAGAAGAGAAAGAAGGGGAAATTATGTATGTATGTATATACAGGATAGCTAACAGTTGTGCTACTTTCTTCTATTGCTTTACTGAAACGAACAGTTAATGATTAATTGTTTGATCATTATTGCATGTCTCTATTTATTTTCCTGAGAAACTACTTTGAAGATATTAATACATAATACAATAACTATTGTTAATTTCCTACCACTTTGTCTGTAACTCTGTATTGCTTGTATTGTTCTTATGCTATTTTGTAAATGGATGTCTCTTTGTTAATATGTTTTCCTTCTTTTATTTTTAAAACAAATTTTAAAAAGTCACCATTTATGGCATTTTAATAATGTAATTTCCTTTAAAGTCGGAATGCACACAGGCTAAGGTAACCCGGGTTGTTTCTCAAACACAGCGATCCATAGCATGGATTTGGATCCCTGCACCGTGCTATGATTCAGTATCCACACCTATTCTAAACTGAGCTGTATTAGTCTTTACTGGATAATAGGTTGCCCATAAATCCATGTTTTAATTAGCCTTACGAGGGATCCCAATGCTTGAAATTTGAGAGCACAATGAATAACACCATAATAAAAAACATTCTTGTGGCCATTAGCTATGGGCTGTAGCATTTATAATTTTTGGCTGCTTTGTACCTAAAGCAGCAGCCCTGATCCATCTACTCTAACAGTCATACCGAACTGTAATATTACCTATGGAATACATGGAAAAATTATTGAGGGAGTCATTTCAACTTGTGGCACATTCATAACCTATAAGAAATCATAACATATTCAAGTTTCAACTGACTAAACATACTGGAAAAAATGCTATTTCTTTTCCAGTTAATAACTACTGTCCCCACAGCTTCTATTCCTGTATCAGAATATAACTGAATATTTTCTCTATTCTCCATAACAAATATTATGTAGTTAATAATGATTCTATAGTAAAGGTGCCCCTAGCAGAAAATGATGAAAAACACATTCATATACTAGTTAGTCTGTGTCAGTGATTACTCTGTAATCTCTCTACATACACTGCTATGATTGAGCATTTTGGGATTGTCTACTTTTGCTTTCTCTCCCAAGACATACAATCAATTTCTTCTGAATCACAAGGTGAACCATGGTTTTTGAACTTTATGTATACACAAGAGAAAGAAAGCAGACCCTTCAAAGATTGTCTATACAAAGTACTGTGATGCTACTGAAAACCCAAATCATCTCCTTTTGCTTAAAATGATTTACTTCATATTAAAACCTGTACCCATTTCATAGAAGGATAATAAATTATCTTGAGGAGTTCACATAAAGCCATGCTAAGAAATAGGCCTGGACTAGGTGATCTTTCAATGTCCTATTCTTTTCATCTTTCAGATAAAACATGACATATGAGAAAGGACATGTGCTTTGGAGATATTTAACCAGCTAGGGGCTGGGGATATAGCTCAGTGGAATAAGCGCTTGCCTAGCAAGTGCAGGGTCCTGAGTTCGATCCCCAGTACCGCAAAAAAAAAAAAGAAAAAGAAAAAGAAATAACCAGCTAAAGTTCACCTTTCACCTAGAAAATCAGAGCAATGCCTCTTTCATAGAATTGCTATGAGAATTATATGACACAATTATATAAAATACTTGGTGTAGTATTTGGAACATAGTAGGTTGGTTTCTTTGGTCAGATTTCCTAGAAGTTCTGAAATAGTAACTCATGTAAATAATTTTGGAGGATGTGCTCTAAGGAAAACCTATTGGAAGTAAAAGAGGCAAGACAGGACAGGGCAAAGAGGTATTTGATGATGTGGGGTCAGCCCAGTTATTTGGTAGTAAATGGTCTTGGAGCAAAAGAATTTTTAGTGTTTCCTGAAATACTCACTACAGTCAGCTTTAACTTATCCACATAACATCCTTCAATATAGAGGAATTTAAAAGTAACATTAACATTCAGCTTCAGTGAAACTGACTCTAGTACAACCTTCATTTAAAGTGATTCTGCAGGGACCTCAGGAATGCCAAGCTGCATACCACGGAATCATCCTATTCAGAGACGAAAGGCCTGGCCCTTGGTATACCAGATGCAGGTAGTCACTGGGATTATGATTATGGGACTCCCTTGAGGTAACTGTTTGAAGTTTCCATCATCCAACACTAATTCTCAGGAGAACAGTTCAGCTGTGAAATGCCCAGCAACTTAAAAAAAAGTGCTTCTGCCTGTTGAAAATGATTTTGAGGGGAAGCAGTGACATCTAACATCATGCCTAACAATGGTGCTGTGATGTGTAATCTTAACAGCGAACTTGACTGGATTAAGAGACTTGTGAAAGTGACTGGGACATGCAGGGTACTACACTCAACACGATACTCACCAATATGTGCCATTATACTGTATGCATTGTTAGGTGGGGCGATCCAGTGGGCGGAGGTGGTGGATCACTGGGGGAATGCTTTTGGACAGTGCTCGTCCTCTGTCCCTGGAGTCCCAGCCACCAAGAAGTGAGTCTCTTTTCTCTGTCTCATGCTTCTGCCATGATGTTTCTGAACTGGAGCCAGACTACCATGGACTGAACCCTCTGCAACTATTACCCAAAACTCTTCTCCACTACGCTGTAAGTGTTGAGTATTTTCCCCAGCAATGAGCAAAACAATACAGGTGGTAGTTTAGTAACTAGTCAGGGTAACATCAAGAAAGGTGGCCGAATGGCAGTTCTGATCTCACATCCTTCTATACAACAGATGATCTGGCCACTGGCCATGGTCAAGAGTGCAGGAAAAAAAATGAATACACAAGTTTAGTGAAACAAAAGTTTAAGTGAATAAAACTATGTAATTTAAATATTGCAATATTTCATTCTTAATTAATAATTTTCAAACGTCCACTGAAGCTTTTAAAAAATTGTTAAGTGGGAACCATGAGAACTCTACTACTACAGCTAGCTGTAAATACAAAATTATAATATTCTAAAGTGATGTTTTGGCAAAACATCTTATTCACATGCCAAGCAGTCTGGCTTTATCTTTTTCCATTAGATCTTTACTTGTTTTATTTGTATATTGCTATCTCAAATCACATATATTTTGCGGAAAAGTCTCTGGAAAAGTCTATATTAAGAGGAAACTAAAGTGATAATACTAGAAACTGATAACAGAAATGCTACAGCAGATGGTGACATAGGCCTGTTAATGTAAGAAATATACTTTTCATTGAAGTATCTTGCAAACAGTGATCAGTTTTGAGTTAAGTGGCAATTGCTTTCAAACCACAGGCTGGCATTATATTAAATCTTAGTTTAATTTTATAAAATTCTTTATACTTTGGTTTCAATTGTAAGAATTGCATATCTGTATTTTTAACAACTACTTACTGTGTATAGGTTAACATGAATTTTATAAATGCATGACATGGAATAGTATATAAAAATTGGAAGAGTGTAAGATTTGCAATTTGGACTAATTGAACTGGGTTTGGGCATTCCACTGCTTCATTTCCCCCGGACTTTTCAAAGTGCTTCTATTCTTATGCATGCTGAAGGAGACTTTTTAAAATACCAATGCTTAACACTTTTCACATGGAACCATCCAGAAAAATCGTGGGACCTTGACAATGTGTGGGACCTTTACAAATTTAAGAAAATAAAGTCAAAGTGGTATTGAATATCCAGGCAAAACTTCAGAAACACAATACACCTTCATATATACATACACACAAAGCCCTTAGCAGTTTGAATAACAAAAAGAAATGTCATTGAAATTGTAGGGATACTCAACCCGAAATGAGTTTGAAACATTATGATGCTGATTAATACATATTTAAATTGTGCAGTCAGTGTTCATTTTAGTCACTGTATTACCGTACTCTTTTATTCTGGATAAATGTCTTTTTAAAAACTAATGAGGGATAGCGCTATTACCAATTGGGATACAACTCTACTACTTTCTTTCCACAATTCCTGGACCAATAATCTAATAAAAGGGGTTTTAGGTGATAATCACTTTATGTTCTATAATGCAAAGAAAATTCTATACCCTGACACTGAAAATACACAGGAAAATAGCTAGTAGCTCAGACCTTTGCCTCTAAAAAACAACAGTGCTAAAGAGCTTGGTCATTACAATCTACAAACTGGCTTAGCGCTAAGAATCAAGGTTCTTTGTATGTAAACTGGACAAGTTAACCTCTCTAAGCTTTACTGTCCTTCTTACAAAAAGAGCTACTTAGTAAGTCTTGCATGATAAAATTCTTTTAAGAACTTGGTAAGATAATATGCCTAAAAACTGTTATCCCCATTCCTGGCATATTATAAGTGCTCTGTAAATCTATTTGAGTAATTATGCCTAGATTTTGGCTATAACAAAATGTTGTATCCAAAGCCATGCACAGATGACATAACCTTCATCTGAAAACTGAACCCTAGCAATATGTAGATGAAAGGTTAATTCATACTGTTACCCTCAGAAAGGGGATGTCTTTTAGAAGATATAAATCAGGAAGCAGGTAAGAAAAATATTTTTTTGAGTTATAAACAAGCACAGGCTCAGATGTCATGGTGCCAGTATGCAGTGGAATCTACAGTGCTGTCAAAGTGAACTGTGCAGTGGGCCACACAGAACTTCATGATCAATAACATTTAGTAGACTGACAAAATTCTATTAGAGATTTCAAGAAAAATTTCAGAGAGTGAAATACTCCTCCAAAAGTGCTATTTTATTCAGTAACGAAGTCAGTAAATCTAGTATCAGGGAAAACCCTTAGATTGTCTAGGCAATTCATTATCCAGGTAGAAAACTTACTCCAACCTAAACATTTAAACTGGGGGATAAATGTCATGGTGGAAAAATTTTGTTGCATTTTTAATTTTCTACTTTGTACCCTAATTGAATTAGAAAATAAACCAGATACCCAACATTCAAGTAGTAGGAGCTAAAGAAAAACGATTAGAGTAAAAGGAAGTATCAAAGGGATGACAGAAAATCCTCTGTGATAAAGTACCACAAATTAAGGGAATGGCTCCCCAGACAGAAGAAGCCCACACAATCAACAACAAAATAAAAATACCCTGTAACGAGGGACGCTGTCTTGACGCTCTCACATAAGACTCACATGCCCATTTCATTCCACCATTGTTCTCGCTAGGAAAGAGCCAAAACAACATAACTTGACTTTATGAGTGACCCATGTCTCCTTTTAGGAGACACGAGCTATCTTACCTCTGGTGTGCTGACAGTTCGTTGTTATAAGAATAGTCTGTCAGGAAACTATATTTAATACTATGGCGAAGGGAACTAGAGATGGCGAAGAAGCTCAGAAATGTGGAGTACATAATTACCTGGAGAAACTGAGTTTAAAGTTGAGCCTTGAGACTAAGATGGTGGAATGTTTCTAGACTTCTATTTTTCTCAAAAGTAAAGCATGCCTCTTGTAGGGCAAAATTAACAAAACACAAACTTCCTGAAAAGCTAATTTACAAGAAGAAAAATCATTTGTTTCAATAAATTGTTTTCACTCATACAGCAAGAGAAACTAAATGCACTTATTTAATAAGCTAAACAATCTGAGAAGAAAAGTCATTTGTTTAATACATTTTGGGATATTTCATAAAGATAATGACTGTGAAGAAATGGAGAATACAGTACTTTTCTTTCAGGGGAATAAAAATACAAATCTGTGTTTTCTTGTGCACTCTTTAATCAAAAACACACACATCAGCTTCAGTTGAGGTTTAAGCTCTGATAAGAATAGTACATAATTAAACCCAGTGGCACTTTATGTGGGAATCCATTGTCTCATAAGGCAGAAGGCGAAATGTATAAGATGGTATCATATTCCAATAAAATGTGTAGCATTTCATCAAATCTGCTTTTCTGAACATTTACTAAGATGCAATCAGGTGAGGAGCAAAGATTATCATCTTTTTATTTAGTGTACTTCAAGATCAAACAGCCTCAGATCTTTTAAAGTATATTTTTTTTCTTATTCACCCGGAAAAACTTTCGAAGGTGACTTTGACTGGAAGAAAGGAACAGTAAGGATAGGGGATACCTTATTATGACACATTATCTTTATGAAATATCCCAAAATGTATTTAACAGTAAGGATAGGAAAATGCAAAGGGGGCAGAAAGTGCTGTCATCCTTCCTTGCCCCGGATTCCAACACCAAGCAAAACAGGCCCGGTGTTAATGCTTTACAACGTAGCTACAGTCAGTGAATCAACAAATATAATAGTACCAATGCTAATTTTGTGCAATGCCCTATAAAAAAGGAAATGATCAATGCTGACCTCATTTCTGGCCAAGTCTTAGTTCAAGGTATCTCAAACTTTAGGGTGCATATAAGTTGAGAGAATACATTAAAACATAGATTTTCCTTTCCAGTTTAGGGGTTCAGGAAAGGCCTGACAGTCTACTTCGACAATACATTATCAGACAAAGCCCTTGCTTCTTCTCCATGGAGCACCCTCTACCCAGAGTCTGCACAGCACAGACAACCCCTCCCACTCAGGGTTCACACGTGAGGAGCGGGCAAAGCAGCCTAGTACATGTATCATTTCTCACTAGAGGACAACGTTTAACTTATACTGAATGAAACAGACACCTGGAAGCATCTTAGATCAACACAAACACTAACATTTTTCCCAGATACCCTAGCAGGAGAAGCGTGGCATACCACTTCTTTTCAATGTCACATGCATGGACTTAGATGAACACTACACAAATGTCCAACAAAACACAAGGAGACTTCTTTAAATAAAAGTGTAAGCCAAACATGGAAATTTGAGAAGTATTCAGTCAGATAAAGTACAACTTCAAGATTAGAGAAGCCATGAACATGCTTTCAAATGTACACTGCCCCTCCAGCTAAGGAATTAGGTGCTACTCTTCACCCCTACCTTTACACAGCTTTTAATAAACTATTCCTGGCTCTCATACTGATTAGCTAGCAAAAACAAATTCCTAGGTAATTAAAGTTAACCAAGACTTTCTTGCTCACAAACTCACTCTCAAAAGTATGAAAAATAATGGAGGCTTTTAAAATCCATATATCTGGATTAAGAAAACTAAGGAATGTAAAACAAACATGCATTTAAATACCTTATTATGACAAATTTCTTTCAGATTTTAAAGATTATATGACAGTATTCTCTAAAACAATAGCAAACATTAAGCTAATAGAACAAAGTTCCTATATTTTTAATTTATAACAAATATTAACCATTAAGCTAAACCTGTTTATACTGGGATTCAACTGTTTGTTGTTTGAAATGAATTAGATAAATACTGTATTATTTTTCCTGTCATTCTGTTAAATAAAATTGTCATTTGGTAAAATATTTAAAGAACTAGTTTCTGCTTCACAAAAGCCTTATTAGCTAATTAAAATTATATATTAGTAATGAAGAAAAGATTAACATAAAATAGAATAAATCTGACAAAATTTGATCATCTTCAGTACTAAGGTGTTAATGCAAATATTTATATATTGTATTTAGACATCTTGTTACTCTTCACCCTTGTTGGTTTTGATAAATATGAGTGAGATGATGTTTAGCTATATGAGAACAGCCAATAAATATAACACTTACTGGCATTTTTGACAGTCTGTGAAACTGCATACATTTCCAGAGGAAAAAAATCACTAAAGCAATTTAAGTGTGAAAGACTATAAATGAATGCAGATTAATGTAAAATTAATGAAGCATTTATAGGGCATTTAATGCCTACATCCTCAGGAACATATGGTTTGCTTCAGAACTAGTAAATTTACTGCCACCGTTTATTTAAAACTGTTCAATCCTCACTGTGGTAACAGAGGTGAATTTTCTCTATATTTATTTATAGCTAATCAAAAAGAAACACAAAAATCAATTTTATTACACTTTGGACAAACATAAAAGCCACTGATTTGTCTGACTAAATTATTTCCAATCTAAATGATAAAACCCAAAAGTAACATTACTATTAGAAACCTATTTAAATGAAACAATTTGATGCACACCATTTTTGGTAGATAGTTTACGTCTTTCAGAAATAAGTTTCCCTCCCTCCTTGAGCTCTTTCAGCCTTTCATTCAATCATCTCCCAATTATGTCTAAGAAGAAGGTGAAGAAAAAGGAAAGTTATTTCTATAAGTAAATTTGTAAAAGAAACATAATTGAGTAAGAAAAGTACAATACAGTTAAGAGTCAGATCTTCTGATCGAAATTACATTTTGACTACCTTACTGTTTGAGCCTACAAATACCATTTAACACTCCTAGATGGCAGTTTCCTCCTTAAAGATACTATATAAAGGAATATAGTAGGGAGTGACATATAGAAATAGTGTAACCTACTACAATACCATGCAAGGTTTTCATACTCATGAAGAAATTAATCTCAATGAAGAAAACTTTATAGTTGCTCTTCATTTAAAAATGCAAATACAAGCAGACTGATATTAAACTTTGCATTATATAAACTAAAGCACAATCATGTGAAATACAGTTCTGCAGGTTTGCTATCCTCTCTAGCAATCATCTGTTGTAGATGATTTATATAAAACTGAACAGTCATCCAATTGCCTAACAACACAAAAAGGAAGGCAAGTCAGGACTTGGCAGCTGTATTTTATAACTGCTTCTTCCCATGGAACACTGCTGGGAATCCAACCTCTGACTGTTCTACCTCAGACACTCTCAGAACTCTAAAAGCAAGCACCAGTCCAATTTTCTGAACATAGTAGAATGTAAACAAACATATATTGATTGAATTTCTTGTGTTACTTGATCTGGGGACATTTAGACCCTATCATTCCACAGACTATATCTACAGCCACTTTCCTGGGCTTGCCTGCATGCAATTCATACTAATCCTAGTCTGTCAATCATGATGTAGGCAAATCAACCTTCTCAAAGTTTTCCTACTGTACTCAGTGAACATCTTGTGTTATCCTATTGCATAATCCTGGTCACTTTTTGTATAAAAGTACTTTTAGGCGGAAAAAAGAGAGATTTTTTCCATATTTTCACTAAAATTAAAAGCAATTAGTAAGGCATGGCTGTGTTCTTTCCTATACTATTTTAATTTTTCTAGCTGGTCCATATAGTTATCAACTGATTTATTTATTTAAATGTAATAGAGTTAATTGTGACTAGTTACCCTGCTATTACATATTTTTCTCAATGAAAGTGTCTTGGAGTCTATTATTATTTCATTTTGTCCTTCAAAGAAGGATTAGAAACGTGGTTGTCCAGGCCAAGAATATGTAAGCCACTTGCCAGCGTCATATCAGGACTTGTGGTACAGTCAGGACTGAAGTATCCATTCTTTGTGCATGGGCCAACATTTCTAACATTGTGAAACTTCCAAGAAATAACATCTTCCTTATGAGCCCAAATAATTGACACATTTATGTCTTAATAGTGAAAAAGTTTGTCTGAAATAGCTCTACATTAACGTCTCATTGTGGAAGAACGCTAAAAACCCTAATCCATCACTGTCAGTCATGCCACCATTACCACGTGAGTAGCGCTAGGGTTTTTTCGGAGGTGTCTTTCTTTCTTTCTCTCTCTCTCTCTCTCTCTCTCTCTCTCTCTCTCCTTCCTTCCTTCTTTCCTTCTTTCTTTCTTTTAACCCCAGATGAAAGCCAGAAGTTCCTGGGGGTTGTGTTTACTGACAGCGCACAAAGGCTTTATGTGGTGTACATAACACACGAGATCTACTTAATGGTCCATCTGCTAAATGAATATGGTATGAAAAGAGCCTCTCTTCCCCTCACTAAAAGCACCGACATTCAGTGGAAGGTTTGTTACCATTAAAGTTAATAATGTAAGCATGACACTTAATAGCTTTAATCTCTCACTTTCCATGCAGATTATAAAATATGAAGGATGAGTCCATTCTTTACATTGATGACAATATAATTTGAGTCACTTTTAAAATGTAATTATTAATGACCACAGCTTATTTATTACATTAATGTAATTTAGTATTATACCAAATAACACTATATAAATCCTTTGTGTTCTAACAAATATTCTTCTTTGAAATAAATTTCTCAGTAACAATAAAGGACATGTTCATAGAAGAGAGACAAGCATCTCTGGGCAAAATCTTAACTAAAACTACCTATTCTCAATAATGCTTTGCAAATAATAATTACACTACTGGGCTCTTAAAACTTGTAAAAATAAAAATCATTTTGTTTATCAAAGAAATGTATTTCCATTGTCCAAATTTTGGGAAATATACATAGTGTCATAACTTGGGTAACAAAATTACATGGTATTTTGGTATATTTCTTCAGTAGTATATGGGCCAATATATTTATATAATATATAATAGAGCCGCAAACCTTGTTGTTGTCCAGATGGTGTTGGTTTGAGGGACAGACATGCAACCTGTAAAAGCTGTTGGGTTGGAAAAGCTTGCACTCAGATTTTAAAGGGAGGCCTGTGAGGTCAGAGAAGGAGCATCTGAGATGGTAGTGTATGAAGCTGTGGGAACAATGCCAAAGGGACAGTGGAGATTCTAGGAAGTTGGAGACATCAGGCTGTAAAACATCTGCCAAGAATATCTGCAAGTCCTAAGTGGTACTAGTTCAAGAAAGAGGTCATGTGACCCATGACCAGCAAGCCCTTGAGAACTCACATCTCAGCACCATGTGCCCTAGATACTGGACATGGGGCTAGAGGATCTAATATTTGCCCTGTGGGCTGTGGGTCTTGCTTTGGTCTTATGTTTTCTACTCCTCAGTACCTTCTTTTTGGATTTAGAATACTTGTCATGTGTCACTGTACCTTGGGATTAAATAATATTTTCTACTTTTACAGAGGTTCACATCTGAGAGCCTGCCTTGAGTCTCAGAAGAGACTTTGACTTGGACTTTCGAAAAGTGCTGGAACTACTGAGGCTTTAGGAAAGAAATGTTTGCATTTTCAGTTACATTTGAGATAGTTGTATCTCATTAGGTACAATTATGACTTGGTGTTTATTACGGGATTAAGTATATGTTTTGGGGTTGACTCGACAAGGGGAATTGTGTGGCAATTAAGTTGATTCTGTCAACTCTATCTGAAATCCATTCGGAAGAATAGTGAAAATCACTGCTATGGGTCAGTCAAGGAAGTATGACCTCAGTAACATTAGCTGGTCCCTGGCCAGTTCCTCTTTGGAATTATCACCCTGCTCTGCTTCCCAACTACCATGAGCTAAACAGCTTTACTGACTCATGTCCTCTGCCCTAGAAGTTAGCAGACCACTGACTGAGTCTCTTAAAACCTGAGCCACAGTGAACCGCTCCTCCCTCACACTATGCATATTATCTATCCTGTCCAGCAAGGGAGAAGTTGACTAATACAGAGCTGTTGCTTGTTGGACAATTATGATATTAAATTCTGGACAAGAACATGACAAAATAAAAAGCCCGACTTCCTTTTTCCCCCTCACAGAAAAACTGAGTCAGCAACAATAAATGATCAACTACTTCCATTAGAAATCCCAAACAAGAGACTCCCTAAACACAGGAAAGTGCAAAGTCAGGCACTCTAAAGCCAGGAGAAAATTCTGTGCATTCCCTTGTGAGGCCCCTCCCCCTTACTGCATGGGCCACTGGATAATAGTCTCAAGAGCCAGCTACTTCTTGAGAAGGAAAAGAAACAGTGCATTTGCCCAACATTCTGCTTTCTGAGACAGGGCAGCCCATGGGACTAGTTTTTGTCTTGCCTGTCTTGAAGTGCTGATGGTACATAGCATAATGTAGATGCCTAGGTAAAAAAGAGAGCATAAAATACCTGGACGGCTTGCTACTTCTTTGGAGGATCAGCAGTGCTGCAGAGAGACAGGTAGCTTCTGCTCAGGAAAATGAGAGGAGCCGTGCATGCTTACAATGCTTCAGCTTTCAGGAGGCTACCTAAGGGACTGGATCCTACATCAGAAGTATCAAAGTGCTGGGAGGATGCAGCACATTCTAGATGGTGGGAACCCCTGCAGACAGAAAAAGAGATGAACAGCTTACAACAGGTATCAACTGACAGAGCAAGAGATTATTAATCACTGAAAAAGAAACTGACCAAAGTCTGACCCGCTAACTGGAGATTTACATACCCAAGTACAGAGAAGATGCTTTCACAGAAAAGGTCTTTAAGGACCCCACAGTCTCAGGTTCTACTGAGTTACAAAGTCAGTCTGTACAGACCAGGAGAGTTAGCTGCTCTGTGCATATCTACAGACACGAACACGAAGTAACAGAGGCACTGGGAGAAACCAAAACACAAAGCCTAAACAACGGAATGCAATAAACCTATAGACTGCCCTTAAAGAAAATAAAGGAGATGGTCCTTGATGTAAGATGGAGTTACCCAATGTAAGTCAGGAAGTATGAAAGTTGAAACTTCATACAACAGACATCAACTATAGACCCCACCCTAGCAAAACAGTACACTATAGAGTGGTTATCCAAACTTTTACCTTGCCTAGGCTACAATGAGTGAACAATAAATGAACTGATCCACATGTAAAATATATAATATATAATACAGTTAATCTATGTAACAAAACTTTTCATATTTTTTGTATTTTGACTTAACATTTCTAGAATTAGCAATGTTGCATATGCAATTGTAACAGTATCAGGAGCAGAGAACTATTTGATACATTTGTACATTCTCTATGCCACAGCTGCTAAAATAATATTGTACAAAATAACACAAGCCCAAATGTAATAGTTGAATAAAATGTATGTCTTCTTAATAACAGTAAAAAGCTTGTTCACAGGATGGTACTGTGTAGGTGTGTTGAAATTTACTATTGCTAGTTATCACTGTATTCCACTCACTCAGCCTCACACACACACATGTAACATCTAACATGGAGTTTTATCTCAGCTGACTATGTAGGGAGGCAGAAGGTCACAGGAGGCAGGAGGTCACAGGAGGCAGGAGGCAGCACTGTGCCACAACCTCCCCTGCACAATGATCCACTGTCACCTCTTCAGTCTATGCTTAAGCACTACACAGTTGAATTATGAAGATACCATGTTCACTGGCTATTATTCAAAGGACTCAAGGAGTACAGTGTCCATCTACTGCTCAATGAATAAAAATTATGGGGTTTCCATACCATGAAATATTATTCAGTCTTTACAACTGCCAGTATGTACAAAAGATAAATGAGCATTCAGACTCTCTTAAGTGAAAGAAGCTAGTCAAGAGAACCAATACTATATGACCTGACTTGTATGAACTATCTGAAAGGGTCAAACTCACAGAAATAAAAAGTAAGATTGCATTGGCACGAGGTTGAAGCTAAGGGGCAATGAGGAATTGCTGTACATTGGGTACAGAGTTTCAGTTATGTGAGATGAAAAAGTTCTGGCAGTCTGCTGTGTAACAGTGAGTATGTAGTTAATGCTACTATACTTCACATTAAAGCTTGTTAATACGGAAGATTTTTATATCTCATGCTTTTTATGACAAAGAAACTGAAGTCAAAAGGTATTCTGTATCTGTATATTACATTAGCTGTTAAATGGATAATTTCTTGATTATCTAAAAGGTTTTTGTGGGAGAGATGGTTTGTTTACACATATCTCCCCATGGAATAATGGTTGGAAGTTCAATTTAATGTTAAGTAGCAAGTTTAAAATATCAGTTAAGGTAACTGCTTGCAAATATTATTGTCAATATGGAATCTTGCTAATTCTGAAAAAAGAATCTAAAGCAGTGCATTAGAGATGTCCCTGTCCACTTATGGAGTCGGCTGGAGGCTCTCAAATCAGCTGAATAATAGGCAGGTGCCAAAATAGCTCTGGAAGAAAGGAAAAGTCACAGAAGTACTCTCAGAGCAGGTGTAATCCATTCACAACCCAGAGTCTCTGCAAGCACCTCTCTCCCTCTGCTCTCATCACCAGTTGAAGACTCAAAGCCCTGTGACAGCAAAGACAAGCTCACCATATCCAACTGCTCCTTCTGTAGTATGGCTGACTGGCGTGCAGTGAATAGCCAACAGGAATTACCCTCAGAGCAGCACACTAATAGAAGAAGAAATTTATAAACTGGGCAAGAACGAAGTCCCTACACAAACTACACTGAAAATTGGTTTTCTATTTGCATACAAGTTACTTGTTTTTTTAAAGCAGAAAATAGTGTTTGATACATATATCTGTCTGCATTATGTCTTTTCTATTTAGAACAAAAAAGAATAACAGGTACATAACGTCTGTAGCTGTTTTAAAAACCAAACTTTAAATAATTAAAGTACAAGCTGACAAGAACCAGCAATTATCTTCCAACCATATGCAAATTATCATAAGCACATGCAATATTATTAATATTACCAGGTTTATACACTTGATTTTACAAGGGCATATGATATATATGCATTTATACAGACAATTCAAAAGTTTTTGCATAGATGGCTGCTTACCTTCTTGTATATCAAACAATTTACTTTTTTTTATTTAAAGCACCAAAAATTAAAACCATCCACAAACTAAAATACAGCAGATTCTAGGGAAATAAGACATTTAATAAAGCTGATCATCATCATAATTCTTGAGTGATTTATTAGCCAATTTCCAGCAAACATTTCCAAATACTCCATGTAGTGATAATAAAGTCACATTTTAAAAGTTCTTCAACCTGATGTCATTTCTGCGGAATAGCCACTTTTATAACAACGACTTTCAGTCACACTTACGTTACACAGCAATGGAAGCAGCACGCTGGTCGTCGAACGCAGAATATTGACCCAGCCATGACCACACGGCTGCTGCTGCTCCTGTGGGTGATGCCAGAGCAAATCTTCCTGTACCCCAATGTAGGACAGCTTTTAAGTTACATATACTTGTACCTTAACTTTCTTGCCATCATTTAATAACACATTTCTCCATACTGCTACATAGCCTGCTAGCCCTTCCTGTTGGACACTAGCCCTTCCTGTTGGACACGCACCATTTCACTAAGAAAAAACAGCCAACACATGCAGAGTTTACCACTTGCCAAAGAACTTCCCACACAAGGCCTTATCTCACCTTTACATGTGATGAGGAAAGAGACTGAGAGGTTCAGTAACTTTTCTAGATGTAGTGAGTAAATGACAGAATTGGGATTAAACTTTCAGCCCATCCAATTATAATTATCCCACTATCACCACTTTAGGGTGCCAAATGCCTAAAATTACACACATTTTATTTCAGCCATATTCTCTGCTTTATAGCAACATTTTCCATAAGACATTTTCATTCTTTTTCAATTTGGACTGATCCCTACATTTCAATTCCTAAGATGAAAATAATGAAAGACAGAAAAACAACTAACCATAGGAACCATAAGCACATGGATACTCTACTGGTTCATTCCTCTGGCTAGAACCTTTTGTTTTTTTACAGCAAATTGTCATTTTGAGGAAGAATGGTGCAATTTGTTGTATAAATGTGGGTGATCGTTACAAGATTTTCATCTACCAGAACTGAAAAATAAACTATCCATGTGCCAACTACAATGATAAATAAAGCTATGCTATAGTTGCTTTTCGAACATTGAAAGCTTTACTATACTGTATCTGAATAGGGAAAATTGGTGTTGGCATAAAATCATTCATACTTAATTCTACCTTACCTACTCAAATAGGAAATTCTACTCTGTGTTTTTTTATTAGTGGTCACAGAAGAGGGTGCTTGAGTTTATTCATGTTCATCCTTAAATACCTTTATATAAAATTCTTTGGATAATGAATGGACTCATCCTGAAGCCTCCCATTCAAGTCAAACTAAGCTTCATGAATTCAGAAACCCTAGAAATAAGAATAGCATAGTGATAATTTAGACCATTTTATTTTTTAACCTTTTCTAACCATGCATTCGTTTAATCATATTCCTAATTTCATGCAAGAAGTCTAAGAAGAACAGGACAGAAAGAGAAAATTTTGGATTCATGTGGCCATATTTTGGTAAAACAAATTATAAAGTGTCTTCTGTCAGAAATTCCCCTTTCAACATCATGTTACAGGGGTTCTCTTTAAAAATTTTCAATATTGACTTCCAATGTAGATGGGAATATTTGAAGCAGAGGATGAGTAATTTTACTAAAAGTGATACCAGACAGTTAAATTGAAAAATATGCTATGCGATGTAGAATCATCCTTCAGGATCTGTAGGAGCGTTGGTTTGAGCCTTTTACCCACCCAAGATACAAAAATTCCTCTAGATTTTCAAGTCTTATATCAAAAGGCATGGTATTTGCATATAATCTTTCCACATCCTCCCATGTACTTTAAATCATCTCTAGAGCACTTATAATATCCAATACAGTGAAGATAGTTCTTATACTATATTACTTGGAGAACAATGACACGAAAATATCTGTATGTGCTCACTATAGATACAATTTTGTTTTTCAGCTTATTTTGATCCATGCCAGTGGGTTCAATGTGCTGGTGCAGAACTCAAGGTCACAAAGAACGGATTGTAATCTACATTGAACCTGTCATGGGCACTTTCTGTGCAGTTTCAAGAAGAAATGTCTATTTCCTTTAGAGAAAATGTCCTCATTCTACTGCTTCTCCTAAATGAGAGTGACAAATTTGGGGAGATTCACTGCCCAAGCATAGTTGCAGCTGCGAAGTACCAATACTGTGATTCCCGTTAAGCCTCGCCCTTGTCAGTTCTGGCCCTGGCTGTGATCTCCCGAGGAAGGTTGTTACCCCCACAGATCACTGCCAGGAACCTCTGCAGACCCAGTAGACAGGGTCCCTTCAAACCAACTCCACTGGAGACGTACTGCAGGAATCGCTGCCACTGGGGTTAATACCTAATTTGATCACCATCACTGTAATTTTCCATTTATTTCTCTTAATTTTTTTCTCTCAGCAGCTTCTAGCAGTCTTTCTGATCATTTACTCTTCCCTAGAGCACGTCCTTGTGTTAATAGGCTCCTTACCTAGATAAAATTATTATGAACTAAAATATTTACTTTTGCATGTAAATGCACCATGAAATATTTAGGTAAAAATAATATTCATTTTTGTGTAGGTTAAAGATCAAATTGTATATTTCTGACACTATTTTCTAATTATAATTAGGGAATAACATATATTTTAAAACTCTCATTTTAAGTAGATTAAATACCTCACAGGTTGCAATTGCATGTTATTCATATTATTAATTAATCATGTATGATTATTTAATTAGCAGTTAATGGACAGAAGCAGTATTCAATCCTCATGTGTATTCTTGAGTGTAGCCTGTTCTAATGAACTCAGATTTTATGATAACTTAGAGAAACTTACAAAGGTCAGGGAAAAACTGGTGCAAAATTATTATAAATTACCAGCTTGTGAATTCAAGCTTAAATTCCTATAACTTGAAAGCTGTATCTCTTCATATGTGTATGAGAAACCGAATAAAAATTCCTATCTCAAAATGTGATCACTGAGAATTTTAAATCCAAGAACTATCAATGCATGTTCCCTACATTTCAAGGTTTATTTTAAAGTTCATAATTAGGCATAAAAATTACAATGTCTAACCCACAGCCCTACATTTATTGCAGAAAATGTACAATGCAGTACGATGTACTGGCATAACAGATTGAGAGAAAAAGTCAAAGAGCTTTACACTCTCGAACTTTTGAATCCAGATTCTACTCTTCTGGCCACATATTAGTTCAAATATAATCTGGCAACATAATGTCAAAATGTAAGAAATTATCTTTAAGTGTACCATATAAAAAAGTAAACGTATTTTCTTAAAAGTCAAATATTCTTGTTTAATCTTGAAACTGAGGAAATATAAACTCTCATGGAAGTGGTTTTTATTGAAATCAGTCTTTTACCCACATTCAAGTTTGTATATTTATGCAGAATATCATGAAGTAATTGAAGTCCACCAAAAGAAAATAATATAGATCAATACTCATGTACTTCCAAGGTCTTTATAAAACCAAAACACATGTCAGAGATAAGCACAGAATGCCTACCTCACCCTTGCTTTTTCTGCACGGGCGCCAGACAGCAATTCTCTTCCACTGAAATGGACATAAACGAATTTTCATGCAGCTGATCCTCAGTTACCAAAACCCATGAAAAGCAAGCGAGTCACTGTGGCTTGGCAGCCTAAGAATTTTATAGTGCACTTCAATTAAAATTGTTTTGGCAAATCCTATTTCAGTGACCACTTCCAAATCACCTGTATGAGTCTGCTTCTGTATTTTCACATTGGCTCCAAGCACAGAGAAGAATTTCCAAGAGTCATACTACGTTTCTCATAAAAGGAGATCCTATTGGATGTCATGAAATAATTGCAGATTAGTGTAGTCTAATGAAGGACTTCGAAATTTTGTTCAATACCCTAACTTGTTAGACAATATAAGCAATTTTAGTGCAAAATATTTTATAAGAAAACAAATGTACTTGGATTTCCCACTTTGGAATCCATATATATTAATTACAGCTTTATCTGCTGCTGACTTTTACATGAGAGGGGAAAGCTGCCAAGATAATATAACTAATAGAAAAGGTATTCAGAGGAAAGGAGAAAAGAGAAAATTCGAAATGTTGATGCAAACAAGAGTTGTCCATGTTGTTATCTCCTCTAACATAAAAATCCCCATCTTCAGAGCTAACACCTCAGGCTCAGGAATCTCACTGACTGGGCCATGTACCCTGCTCAACCTCTGATATCTCAAAGACACTGATTCTTTCAAACGTAATTCCTAAAGTCCCAAAAGAGCAGCAGTAATAATGTCATCTGTTTGAAAGATTAGATGAGAAAGCATTTATCATAGCAACTTATACTGAAGTATTTTTCTCTTATTCTTGTTATTATTACTTTATGAAAATTCATGAATAGTTTGCCAGTTTTACATTCTCACAAACAGAAAAAATATCCATAAGCCTTTCATATTACTGTTTTACTGTTACACTTCCTTTGCACAAATTATTGTGCTCTTACCCCTTGTTACTAAGAATATGAAGATATTTTCCTTTTATACATTTAAAATTCCCAAAACATTCAACAGTGAAAAATAATTGTTTTAAAAGGTGATGTGTTCCTCACTTGTTCAGATGAAGGATCAATTCTCCACTTTTATACCCACTATTTTCCTATTTTTTGCCTGCATGGTATTAATGTTAATATTCATGAATACTGCAATGCACTGATTACATGTCTTTTCTCTCATGAATGTCAGGAATTAGAATCTAGCAGAAATAAATACATGACCTAGATATTTCTCATTATCATCTTTTAGAAGATCATGAAGGTTTTTCTTTACAATAGGCTAAAACTGAATGAAAAAATCATAAAAATTAAAATGAATCCTCTCTAAATGATACACAAATAATTACTATTTATTTTATTTTAGTTTAAGAAATAAAATAGCACTTAAAGTAGCTAGTACATAACCAGCTTTTATAAGATGATGAACTATTAAAGCTCTGGGACAATGCAGTGTGTAAGTTACCATCTAATAACAGTGTGGCTGTGTTTTATCTTGAGAGGAAAAAAAGCAATTTATTCCAGAGTAAACAGATTATACTGCCATCTCAAGGAAGCTAAAAGCATAGAAAAACTGCATCTGTAAGGCTAAAAACAACCATAAAATTCTACCCTTCAGTGACGAGCCATGACAAGATGAAAGAAACACACACACACACACACACACACACCACACACACACACACACACAAATAAAAATAAAAACCCTATGATTATAAAGTCAGAGAGACCTAGCAGCTTCCCAACCAGGACTGGACAGGAAAAGTGCTAGCAATGAAAATTAAACCAAGGATTCTAAAATAGCTCTCAAAAGCAAAGCTTTCCCCTCTTCTCATCTAAGGCTAATATAGGCTGCTTTTGTCCAATACACAATGAAGACAAATGCCACAAGAGGAAGCAGCTACAACAAACATTAGTGGATATTCCATGCAACAATAGTTAATTTATTAATTATAAGACTGAAACACAGCACAGAGGATGTAACTCAAGCTCAAAGAAAACCTGCACCAACAAGACCAAGCCCCGCTGGACTCCTCACACTACACTGAGCTTCTGGAAACTTATCTGGCTTTTCTGTGCATCACTAAGAATGGACAGATTATACAGTGGTGTAAGTTCAGCAATGCTGAAATTTCAGTTACCTCTAAATTCACATTATACCAATCAACCATTGGCTTCAGGCAAGAAAAGATGAAACTAATGGCTTTTATCTAAAGCTGAGTTCCTTACCTGTTCCTGGACATGAAACGGTAGGCAAATGTACTCTGGGATGTGAGTATACCTCATTTAAGCATATAGATGGAGTATTTATAAATAAAGCTAAAATACTTGAATAGTTTGCATGCTATTAGATTTGTTCTGATAACTTTCAGGCTCCAGTACATGCAAATGTTATTTGTGTCTTTGGAAAGTAACACTTCATTACTAATGGAGCATGTCATAAATGCTAGCCTTCTTACGTAGGGCTTTGAATATCAATTTCACATAATTCTCCCACTAAATGGAGATAGGAAATTCACTTGGCCATATTTTTCTTGTGCATCATAAATTACCAGGGGAAAAAAATAAGCATGTTCACTCTTTCAGAAGCTGAGGCACCACCACAGTTATCTTAGATGTAAATATTAATCTCAATATCCAAATCAGTTTTGCTTCCTAGAATACGTGATTCACTCTGGAACAAAACAAGGACAAATAAAAATAAAAAGCAAATTATAAATGCAAAGTAGCACATTTAGGCACATTTCTCCAAACTTATTAAGACCTCATAAGATTATGAAAACGTAGGAATTCAGTGTATCTTTAGCACCCCAACTTGCATATGTTAAAGCAAAATACACTCAGTAAATAGTGTAAAATTCCACAGAATATCACTGAGCACATGAGGTTTATTATCATATTGAGCTGAATGAGAAAGAATAGCTGCAAAAACTGCTCAGAATTTGAGGACAGGGATGGAGATAGACTCATAAATACAGCAAAATGTCAATGTGCAATTATAGAAAGACTATATTTCTTATACTCCTGTTACGCTTCAGATCATATAAATATTTCATCGTTTATTAAAAAAGCTATATTTCTATTATCTTCAAATATAAATTGTATATATGTGTATATATGTATATATAATCCATAGTATAATGTCTGCCAAAATAATAAAAATATATATAATGTCTGCCAAAAAATGTAAATGTATACCTCCTTCCAGGAAAATTTACCATAGAAGTATTTTGATACTAAATTTATTGAGACATCATGAGATTAATACACGTTACCTTTGGCCTCTACAATTACAAGAAGTGCTCAGAGTGGAGGCCATGAGCTTCCAGGTATCTGTTAGTACAGTGAACTGCTGCTTGAGTAACTGTGGTCACTGAGAGTGCTGCACCTGTGTGTTCAGGTTCCTGTCTAAGGGTTGGCACCGCAGTGAGTTTTCTGTGATACATGACATCCTCTAGGGTCCCTCATAAGAGGGTGACACCATCTCATGAAAATAGCATCAAAGTACTTTTCTTTTCCTGAAGTGTTATGTATATTTATGAATATATGTATATTTTTCCCAGTAATCCTATCCTGGCTTTTCACTTTTTGGCTTCTACCGTAAATACACTGGCAGCTAACAAACAATGAAAAGCATGTCTAATGGAGAGCAGTATCATTCAGAATCACGTTAGTACAGTAACAGAATGCAGCAAACCCAATTCTAAAGTTGTTTTAGTGCAAATACATTTGGGAAGGAGTTAACTAAAATTTCTTTGTGGTATATGAAACTCACTGCACTTCCCATTATGCCTTGAAATAGAAAGATACTGTGAGGAAATAATAAATGTTGTGAAACAAAAGATCTATGCAGAAAATTAACATTAATTACACATTGAAATCTGACAATAACGTGGCATGGTACCATTATCACTCTCGAGATCAGGGATAGTGGAATCTCTTGATGCTGTAAAGGCAACATCTGGAAGCTGAACGTTTGGGTGTGGGTGACACCTAAATTTATTTTGTTTTGCCTTCATATTATAAAAATGAAAGTTTTTTATAAGGGAATTTTGTACTCCCTCATGCACGGCTACTATATGCTTGCTGCTCATAACAGTACTTTATATTTTCAAAGCTGAAAAGATATAGAACGTGTAGAAAAAATGGACTAGGCCATATCTATACATTTTGTTCTTTATATTAATCCAGAGGCAATTTTGTAAATTCATTTCTAAAGAAAATTTCCCCTCACAAAATATGCTTCTAGGATGAGATCCTGTATTCATTCCATAACATTAGTAATCTGCATTGTATTCATAACTCTGCCAGTGGGTTACAAATCTGTATGGGCTCCCACAGCCATCATCCCATCTGCTCCCACTCAGACTTCATTTTAGGGTGTGGGGGGGTGCAGCACGGGCGAGAGTAAGAGGAGCAGGCAGAAGACTAGAGTAGGCTAGATCAGGACGGTGAACCCTTTAGAGCTTTCCGTGACACAGCCTGCCGCAGCATGCATGCTATAGGTTCCCCAGCAGTAGTCTAGAGGCTCACCAGCTGAACTCTAAGTTTCCATTTCATTTTTCTGTTTCTTTTGAATGCTCTAGTTAGGTATAAATATCAGGAAGGATTATGAAGGATAAGGCTTTCAATTCATAAATCAAGGCATTTTCCAGTTACCCGATATGTCTCAGAACTCATATCACATAAGCTTATTCTATTCTACATTAAAAGTGCTCTCCTCGGATTAACTGTCTGACTAAATTTGCATGTCTGTAAATGGGTCCATACATCTACAATTCGAAGATATCAATGGATAAAGCAACAACCACTGTTGAGACCATATCACCTTGTCTATAGATTAGTTGTGATTGTACTATTTTCTATGATAATTGGTGTCTGTTTGTCAATATGTTTTTGTACTTTTAAGTTTCTAAAATAAAAAAAATTAAAAAAAAAAAAAAGTGCTCTCCTCCCCTATTTTTTCTCCCAATGCTGATTATTGAACTCACGGCCTTCATACTCCCCAACACTCTTATTTTATTTTGAGACAGAGCCTTAGAAAGTCACTAAGTTGCCCCGGCTGGACTCAAACTTCCAAGTGTCGTGCTTCGATGTCCCAGAGCACTAGAATGGTAGACGTGCAGCGCCAGGCTCAGGTATGAAACTATGCTTAAGTGACCCACAGCTGAAGTGCGCACTGTCTCAAGTCTCACAACTACTGCTTCACCCTGAGCATGGAGCTATTTGAACCACACGCGCACGTGTACACACTCACACAGGGTGAGATCCTACACACTAAGAATAAGGATTAGAATGAAAAGGTTGGCACTTGTATTTTTCAGCAAATTCTCTTTCTACTCTTCTCTCCCAAGAGTCATTTGAAGTTTTGCCCTGACTACATCCTCACTGACACCACTTTCCAAAGTAGGTACTCGAAGATTTTTTCATATCCTCATCCTGTGTCTTCATGAAATTCAAGCTTGGCAAGATTGACAGAAAGCTACCAGGATATGCTAATCAATATTGATCAAGAGAAGCTGCTGATTTGGAAGTGAATATAAAAACCTTCAAAAACATTGTCATACTCCTGAAAGTATACACACCGTAAAACTCTCAGTTGCCTTCACAGGCTGCTGTGATGAAAATCATGTACTTAAGAGTACTCTGGAGGAACTTCCGGGAAGATGGCAACAAGGTGAGCAGCAAAGGAGCGATCCTCCTTGATAAACACCACCAGCTCGAGACAGACTTGGCAAGCTTGAATGCCGGGACCTCGGCGGGGAAGTTCAAACTGAACGTGTTTCTCTGAGCTGCCGGGGTAGACGCGGTAGGGCAGCCCAAATTGCCGTGGCGAGATGCGGGAAAGCCCCAAACGCTGGGCACCAGAGACACTCAGCGCAGCGGACGGGAGGTTGCTTGGCTGGGTCCGAGCGCCCTGGGGGCACAGCCAGCTCGATCCCTCCCGCCTACTGAACCAGCTCAGCTCACCAGCAACTCCGGTCAGAAATCAGCTTTTTAGCAGCGGCAACGCGGGGCAGTCTCGGACCTCGCGCGCATCGGGCAGGCCATGCAGCCAAGGCCCTCAGCGGCCTGCACTCCACAGCCAAGATGGTGTGAGGAGCACAGAGGAGCGGGGCATCCCACTCCCTCCCCGAGACCCGGAGAGTGTGAGGAAACAGAAGTGGTGCGGAGAGGCGGATCGCGAGCATAGCACAAAAAAATTGGCACTTTGGAACCTTCCTGCATGCAGGGACTCCAAAAACTGGTGAGCTATCTGTGCTAGCGACCGGATCACCGAGTGGGGAGGAGAACCGTCCTTATACCTGCAAGGAACCCTGGGAGGTCAGGGGAGCGGTCTTACATAACCCACCCAGGTCTCTCGGTAGGAAGGTGCTCACCCGAAAAACCAGCATCTGAACAGCCTTTTAAGTGGAACTCTCAGCAGAAAGCTTAAGGGACATTCTCCCAAAGAGAAGGAGTCATTGGAGCACCCTCTGCAGCACACCTTTGCCTGGTGAACGGCCTAGATAATTTATTACTCAATATATTGAATCTGATACCCAAAAATGGGAAGACAGAAGAACAAAACGCAGTCTCAGAACTCAACCCCACCCAGAACAAGTCCTGAATGCGAGGATACAGGGGAACTAGGAAGCCAAATACCTGCAAGTTATGAAACAATTTCATTCTAAATGAAACAACTCCAACAGGCCATAAAAGAGCTGAAAAGAGAAATAAGCCACATACCTGCAATGATCTCTCAGACAAAAAACGAACTGAGAAAAATAATGGAAGAAATGTTCCTTACACATAGACAAGAAATAGATAAAAGATTAGAAGAAAATAGGAAACAAATGGAAACGTTACAAGAGCAATTTAGGAATGAATTACCAAGAATGAAACAGGTCCAAAGAGATTGCCAAGATTTGAAAACTTCCACTGAAAGCTTGCAAAACCACTTAAATGAAACCGAAGATAGAATTTCAGACCTTGAAGACAGCATGGCAGTTTATGAGTGTGAAAGGAAGAATCTCATAAAATCATCAAAGACACAAGAAAAATCAATCCAACAGCTGAAAGGTGAGGCACAATGAAATAATAGTCGAGCATTAGGAGTGAGTGAAACAGCAAGAGACCACACAAATGATACAAAAAGAATATTTGCTGAAATAATAGCAGAAAATTTCCAAGACAAGGTAAAAGATACTGAGGTACAGTAAATCGAGGCATATAGAACCCCAACGATCCATAACCCAAAGAAAACCACACACAGACATATAATAGTCAAGATCCCAGATATCCAGCAAAAGAACACAATATTAAAAGCTGCTAGAGAAATGAAACAGATCACCTATAAAGGAAAGCCCATCAGAATCACAGCAGACTTCTCAACGGAAACCATGAAATCAAGAAGAGCTTGGAGTGAGATATTACAGATTCTGAGACAAAACAACTTCCAACCC
>PVLD010006699.1:0-98182 GCA_004027595.1 Dinomys branickii
TATGGGTCCATACATCTACAATTCGAAGATATCAATGGATAAAGCAACAACTACTGTTGTGACCATATCACCTTGTCTATAGATTAGTTGTGATTGTACTATTTTCTATGATAATGGGTGTCTGTTTGTCAATATGTTTTTGTACTTTTATGTTTCTAAAATAAAAAAAAATAAATAAATAAAAACAGTTACATGCTAAATGCTTACCTCTAGAGTGGCATTTAATTGGAAAAATTTTAAAGCTTTTCCTTTAAGATCAAGAATATATAATTTTGTCCAATCTTACTTACTGCTACTCAGTAAAGTACTGAAAATTTTAGGTATACCAATTAGATAAGAAAAGAAACAAAATTCATCCAAATAAAAGAACAATTAAAACTGGCCCCATTTGATATGCAACTTTAGACACAGAAACTTTCAAAATATGCCAAAATGGTATTTAGAAATGATAAACACATTCAGTAAATTAGTTGGACACAAAATAAACACATAAAGAAACAATCACATTTTTAACACTAATTCTAAACCATCTAAAAAATGAATTAACAAACTATTCGTGTTCACTTAGCACCAGTTTTAAAGTTAAATACTTAAGATAAAATTTAAACAAGTACAAGAAATACTTCTACTTGAAAACTATAAAGACTTCATGAAAGAAATTACTGATGGCACAAATAAATACATAGATATATCTATGTCCATGAATTGGAAGATTAACATTGTGAAAATACTGCTATTGCTTGAAGATCTATAGAATCAGTGAAATCCTTTTGAAAATTACACTAACATTTTTTACAGAAATAATATAAAACAATTCCAAAATTCATATAGCATTGAACCAGACAATGTCCAAAGGGGTTCTGTAAAGTGGATATTGGAAATCTCAACTCATTCTACTCTCATAGCAAACTGTAGGTTTGTTGACAACTGTGACAAAGGAAAAAATATTAAGACACAACAATGAGAGGCATGTGAAGGTTTATGGGGAAGAATTTAGAAACATGCACTCAAAGAATAGAATGTGAGCCACCAAGATGGGTACATGAATGTATCCAGCCTCTCTTGGTGGAGTAGAATGGGCATTCTACAGTGTGTGTTCCTACTGTCTCTCATGGTACCCATCTGGTAAATGATGCCAGAATTCACACCATTTTCATGTGTTTCAAATTGAAATATATTTACCCAATATTGCTGCCATTTGGAGGAAGGAGGTCTACTAGAGCATGTGGAATATACGTGTCAAAAGCACGGAACCAGAGCCTAGTTTACAGGTTTATATCAACAGCTTTATGATTCTGTGTCTTACTTGTTTTTCTTTCTTGTGGTGATTCTTGCATATGGCATATGATAAAGGTAGAGTTTTATTATCCTACATCTGGAAATTTAGTTTTCTCAGTATTTATCCAATAATAATAAGCATGTTTTAAAAAAAATTTCCAACATTTGGAATTGACCCTAAGGTCTTCACACTGAGGTATAACCTCAGCCCTTTTTTTGTATTCACTTGTTTGGTTGTTTAGTATTTTGGGGGTAAATTTTACTAAGTTACTAATTTGCCAAGGCTGCAGTCCAATTTGTGATCCTCTTGCCTTATCTACCCAGGACACTAGGATTACAGGTATGCACCCTCATGCCTGATTAATATACAATTCATTAATGACACTATATTTCTCCATGTTGTGTGCATGGCAGATTTTTCAAAATTCAATGGGCCACAAATGCATAGGTTTATTTGGAGCTCTCTATTTTACTCTACTGGACATTACAGGGTAAGTGTTCTACAAAATCAACAAATGAAATTGCACCAAATTAAAAGTCATCTTCAAAACAAAGGAAACGATAGTGTGAAGAGATAGCTCAAAGATTAGGAGAAAGTGTTTGTAACTCACAAATCTCATGAGTGGTTAATATCCAAAATATATAAAGAATTGTACTTAATGGAAATAAAATACAATATCTAATTTTAAAATGGGAGAAGGACCAAAATGGACATTTCTCAAAAGAAGACATACAAATGTTTAATAGTTATGTGAAATAATGCTAATCAGCACTCTGGGCTACAAAGTAAAACTGCAATGAGATATAATTATACACTGGTATCAAAAGGAAAAAAATAATGATGAATGTTGACAAGGGTTTGGAGAAAGGGAATGCTTGAGTATTGTTGGTAATACAAAGTATAACTGGAATGATGGAGAAGAATTTAGAGAGTCTTCATAAAACTAAAAATAAAAGGGACATAAAATTCAACAGTCCAACTTCTGTGTATACATCGGAGAGAATTGAAATCCATAGGCAAGGAGCTATCTACGCGCCAGCGTCCACTGCAGATTTATTCATAGTAGTTGGGATATGGAAGCAACTTTGATAACCATCACTGGATGGAAGGATAAAAGCAAGTGGCATATGTGCACAATAAAATACAGTCAACCTTGAAAAACAAGGGCATTTCATTATCCACAGCAATATGGAGGAGCCTGGAAAACATTATGCAAAGGGAAATAATCTTGGCATAGAAAGACAAATACTACAAGATTTCTTCTCCTTTTTGATCATAAGTGTGGAATCTAAAAGCGTTGACATCATGGGTAGAGTAGAAAGAAGGTCATGTGAAGCCGGGGGAAGTGGGGTGAATGGGGAAAGAAGAGATATTGATCAAAGTGTGAGAAAGTTCAGTTAGGAAATATAAAATCTTGTGATCTATTGCCCAGAATTGTGACTATCATAAGTAATGCTTTGTATATTCAAAAATGCCTTTTAAAGTGTATTTTAAATGTTTTAACCATAAAAGTAAATACGTGAGAGGATGGATTTATAAAAAACTCACCTCATGCTGTGAAATTGCATAATGAATAAAATGTGTAAATTTTAAATTAGATTTTAACTTCTTACCTTTCAAGAGGCCATAGTAATCCTATCCTAATTTTAACAATATTCTCAATTTTTTTTCTATAGTTTTATCTTTTGCTTATCCACACTATTGCTTGTGCCTAGGGAACCCCACCACCACAAGAAACCTCATGTAGTTGGAGATGGGACTTTTACAGAGTTGGCTGGGTCTAGAGTGTGTGATGCTGGGATTGATTCATGGTGCAATGCTGGGATCAAGGGCGCTAGGATTAAGACTGTGAACACTACACACCCTAAGGGAGGGACAGTACCCTGTATAAGATATGAGAGACAGAGCTGTGGAGGTCCCTTGTTGCTTTGCTGCCTTCTGCTCATCATGAACTATTTCTCCTCCATGAATCCTGTCAAGCCACACTGCCTTGAAACCAGCCAGCTATGGACTGAAACGTCTACAAACAGTGAGTTAATAAAATATTTCCTCCTCTAACTTTGGGTGTCAGGTATTTTGTCTCAGCAACAGGAAAAGTAACTAAGACACTGTTTTATTATACAATAAGTTGTCTCTGCTCCCCTGAAAATGAAGGTTTATAGTTAGTGCTCATAGAATTCTTTCAAGTAGGATAAAAACTTTTTACCACAAAATAATATTTACACCTTTTTTATTTTTACCTTTTCCAGTTATCTTCTTCATATGAATTTAAATTACTCACGGTCACTCCATTTTTATTTGTTTCTTTTTTTTTTTTTTTTTTTTTTTTGTCTCTTTGAGACAGGGTCTCACTATGCTGTTCAGGCTGGCCTTGAGCTCACTTTGTAGCCCAGGCTGGCCTTGAACTCACAATGATCCTCCTGCCTCAGCCTTGTGAGTGCTGGATTTACAGGCATGCACCACCATGCCAGGCTTGTCACTCCATTTTTACTAAAAGACTACAGTATTTTTTTGTAAATCATTCCTGCTTCTAATAGAGCCCTTTTTTTGGTTATCTGAGGATGTTTGATTCCTCCTTCATTCTTTAAGGATAGTTTTGCTCAATGTAGACTCCTCTGTGAACAGTCATTTTATTTTAACACTTCACCAATATCTTCCCACTGTCTTTTGCCCAGTGGCTTCTGAACGAAAACTGTACCTCACTGAACATTCCTGTTGCTACATAGTTGCTTTTTTTCCTCCTGGTATCTGACTTCTTTCCACTTTCAAGCATTTGTTTACAATGAGCATAGGCATGAGCCTTTTATATATCATACAAATTTATGTTAATGTTTTTATGACTTTTATTAGTACACAATGATTACATTCACTCTAGAGAATTGATGCACATACACAACACGTTTTTATCCCCTTTACATCCAACCTCATTTATTTTTCCAGCATGAGATTAATTTTATCTTATAAGACCTTATGAAGTAACTCACCATATATACAGATTAACAACAAGAATAATAGGCCAAAGAACATCTAAAACATGTTAGATGACTGTACGAGGTCAATACTCTGAGATACATTGTCTGCCATAAATTATAATGTGTTTACTTTATTCCTATTATCTGTACTTAATTTGTATACATATAGTTTTTCATACACATATACTGAGTTTTTCATATATATAATTATATATGTATATATATACACATATCTGTATGCTTTTCATATAAGAGAAAACACATGATATTTAAGCTTATGCATCTGAATTACTTCATTTAACATTATGATCTCAAGATACACCGATTTTTCCTACAAATAACTTGTCTACCCTTTTTATGGCAGAGTAATACTCGATTACATATGAATACCTCATTTCTTCTGTTGATCTGCTGATGGATATATATCCAAATGTTTCCAGCATTCAGCTCTTATGAGTTGTGCTACATATTTTATCAAATTGGGGGATTTTAAGTCATTGTTTCTTTGAATACTTTCGTTCTGCCCTTTGTTCTCTTTCTTTCTGGAACTTCCATTACCTGTTTTTTGAACTGTGCAGTGATATCCCAAAGATTGTCTGAGGTTGCACTGGTTTTATCTTCATTATTGATCTGTTTTGTTTTCTACTTTTCTTTGGATCACAAATTCTCAAGGAATCTGTCTTCCAGTTCATCGGGTTTTTTCTTCTGCTGGCTCAAACCTGCTGTTCAGACCCTGCTGTGAGGCCCTCACCTCAGTTGTCCCCGTTCACCTCTGTGCTTGACATCTGGTTCTGTGTCTATTATATTTGTGTCCCTGAGTTGTCAACATCATATTTCCTTCAGTTCTCTGAATGTGGATAAAGTAGCTCAAAGTATATCTAGCAATAAGCACCCTGGTGCTATATCTCCTCAGAGATACCTGTTGATATTTTTTCCCATCGATAAAACTTTTTCTTTGTATCTCATGCTCTTGTGGGAAATTCTGGGCATTTTAAATGACAGAATATGGCAAACTGACAATCATTTTCCCCTTATTCTTTGTTTGATTGTTGTTTGCTTATTTAGTGAATTTCCTGAACAAAATCTGAATGAGTTTTTTGTTTTCTATGGCTTCCAAGGTCTTGGTTAGGTGAATAGGTGGATGATGATTAGCCAGAGATTTCCTGGCATACTTGGTACTAAGAAATCACCCCGGCTGTGTCCAGACCCTCTGTGCTCATGCTGAGCTATTACATTTGAATGTGATCTTCCCTGGAACCACACGATGAACAGAACTGTCAGAAATGACAGCTCTCAGGGAATGATCCTGAGAAGGTGCTCCAATCCCATTATTTTTCTTCTTATTTTTGCCAAACTGCTAATTTTCACTGTGATTTTGGTTACTGACTTTTTAAAGCTACTGAAAATGTAGCAAATGGATCACTGGAATAGGCCATGTTGAAGTGCTATAGTTTATGTTTAAACTGCGATTAATCTTTTGTTTTGCTTAAGTTAAGTATGGTTCAGATGGGTGAGATTCCTTGATTAATTTCTGGTAGTATAAATCATAGATTCTGACCATGTATGTTGGTACAATTGCTTTTATGATGCAAAGAATTTTCAAGAGGAATTTGGCCACTTTTTCACTTGTTTCACTGTAGCAAAATTGTTGCTTAAGGACCAAAAATACATTTTAATTTCTCCCATTGATTTATTTATAGATTTGCTTGTATAAAAGGAAATCTTAATTTGATCCTTAAAACTCTATATTAAATCATTATAAAAATCACATTTGCAATAGTTAAAAATATTTTCCAATCAATTCTATTTTGTGAGATGAAATTATAAACCTGTCAGAAGGCATCTCTCCTACAATTTTTAACCATTAATTCAATCTAATTATGTGCCAATAAAAGTCTTTCCATGTATATTTTTCCTTCAGAAAAAAATTAATTATGTTTTCTCAGGGGGTAGATATAAATTCCTTAACAAAAAGGCAATGCTAAATATAATATATTGAAAGAATTCTTGATGAGGCTAATAATATAACACTGATAGATCTGCCAGCATTGTGTGGTAAAATGCATAAAAATCAGTGATATATTTTCTTAAAGTATGTTAGACTAAAGGTTGTTACCTCTATTGCGATTTATTTCTTGCACATTTATTTTTAGGTGTAAGAACTGTAAGAAGGCAATCAAATTCTAAATGGTGACAAATAGCCCAAATTGGAAATAACGTTTGAAATAGTTATAAAATGGTTTTCATGTATAAAATGTCTTTATTTCCAGAAATTCCATTTTCTTTTTTAAAACTAAACTCCTGGGCCACAAAAACTTATTTTCAGTTACAAATTATACATGAGATTCTTCTGTCAAAGTTAAAATAAATATTTTTCATTGATAGTGAAGAACATAAATCTTCAAAGCAATATCTAAGAAAATTGATGGCAATTTCTCAATGTTCAACTTGTGTATATTCAAGTCTGCCTATTTTTCATGCTTTATTTTGCAGAGTCTAATGTAGAATATAGAGGTCACGGCTAGCTTCACGTCCCTATGTAAACAAGAGAGGACTAGAGACTAAACAATCCTAAAGGACTGATCAAAATTTAGAGATGAATGACAGCACATAACATCTCATTTATTCATTTTTGATTGTAGGTGAGTAAAATGTATAGAATAGGATAATGCATATTTCTAACTAATCATCTTTGGAAAAATGATTCTATTTGACATTCAAAACTACATAATAGTATTTTTTAGAAAATGAAATCATCATACATATATGGAGAGCATGAAGGCGCTGTACCATAGATTCTCATTTGAATGTAGCTGTGAACATGGAGTCTACTAAAGACTTTTACATGTGCTTTTCTGTCCATGAAATCCAAACCCACTTGTTGTCTCTTCAAAGAAAATTTTTGTCTTTAACTATTTTTCACTATAAACAATTATGTATAATAGAATTGAGATGAATTAATTTTAATAATGAATAAAAAATTTATCTTAGAAAATAGGGTTCTGGATTCACTGGGGAAGAACAGAAGGGAATAACTGAAAAGTAAACCAACCTTACAACAATATTTAAATATTTTCTCTTTTCAAAACTGGCTTAAACTTGCAGAAAATAAAGTGCCAAATTTCATAAATAAATTAGATGTATCCTATAAAATATTTTAAGATGTGAATGAGAATATACTTACCTTGGTAATTCTGCTAAAGTTAATGGAATTTCCTTTCTCTCAGGTTTTGACAAATCCTGAAATTATTTATCACACATGCAAAAATAAGTACATCTTCAATCCTTCACTAGTTTTACTTCTGGGACATGAGGAAGAAAATGATTACAATTCCAATAAATTAAATTCCCTAGGGTCGGTAGAATTTCTCTAGAATTTCCCCTTTTTTCTTTATGACACCAGAGGTGTTCTACAATGAGCTAACAGGAAATGTCTTACATAAAATTAGACTAGACTATATGTGCTATAAATGAGAATAGAAAAGTCAGAGTTGAGAATGTATAAGAGTGAGGAAATTTTTCAGAGCTTTAAAAATTCTTTGGAGGAATTTAAAGGGTTTTAACTCTCTCAAATTATCATCAGTAAAAGGGCAAACAAAATTTGTGCTATCAATCCCATCATTTATACACTAAACCGTACACACACACAACACACACACAACACACACACACACACACACATAAGCAATAAACCTATGTACTGTCATACTCTATAGAAAATAAGAGGATAGCAAGAAAAAGGAAGGAAAAATGTATGGATGTCAAGACAGTGTATCACAGGGGTTTTATATAAATGCACATCATTCTTAAAAAATTCAGGATTCATTGTTGTGCTTACTGCAACAGCAAAGATTTAGCTAGTTCCAGAACCATCTCTAGTACTGCAGTTATCTATAGGCATACCACCCTGAATGTTCTGGTGATACCTGTTTAGAAATGTATTATTTACTAATACTCTTTTCAATGTCTTCATTTTTACTAAAAAAAAACAAATATTTTTTCTGCCCATATGTATTAATGAGCTATTCATTGCTATGACAAAATACATGAGGGAAAACAAAGCCTAAAGGAAGAAAGATTGCTTTTGCCTGAGTTTTAAGTTTTCAGTCCATGGTCGTGCTTGACTTCATGTTACAGAGAGGTAAAACATCATGGGAGAAAAGCTGTGGTAGAACACAACTACACATCTCAAGGAACCTTGGATGCAAAGATAGTTGAAAAGGGGCTAGGGATAAACTAGAGCCCGAAGGGGATGTTCCAAAGTACTCACGGTGTTTTGGTCAAGGTCTACCTCCTAAACTGCTAGCACCATCCAATAGTTCATCAGATCATAAACCCATCAATTGATTAATCATTGATTTGGTCAGAGCTCATCATGATCCAATCATCATCCACAAATCTTATCTCTAAAATTGTCGCATTGTGGAATAAGTCTTTGACACATGAGCCTTTGAGGTATATTTCAGATACAAACTATAACAATATTTTCTCAAATTTAAGGTTGTTCCTCCACTGTTTGATTAATTAGTGTGATAGCAATGTCCTGTATACAATTAACTTGCAGAACTAGGTATAGGCACGAATTATACATTTTTATGGTAAAATTATATATTTTTACATTATACATTTACATTTTATAGCTACACATTTTATAAATTAGATGCTATATACATTATGCATGTACATTATACATTATATAACAAAATTATGCATTCTATATTAAAATGATATAATTTTTATTTTTAATGATACTGTCAATTTTTAAATTATCAAATAGTAATGTTCTTAAAATTCTCAATATACTCCCTGCTGTCTTCTTATCCTATTTGGAATTCAGTATCTTTCTTATTTTAAAATTACTGAGAAAGAGGGACCCTAATTTTTACCAATATCCTTGGTTTTATGTGGGTGTAACTGAATTATGACAACTATTGATAGATGGTATTTCAGTTTTAGAAATTTTTTATGTACATTGCAACTTTCAAAGTTATGTACATGATCACTCATTTAAAAATTTTATATAATAGAAAGCAACATCCAGACTAGTTAGATCGCAGTTACTAGTCTAACTCATTTATTATGGTAAAATATACTAGCACAATTTAATAAATACCATCCAGTTTAAATTGAAGGAATGCCTAAGTGAATTTATGTGGGCCAGTAAATAGATTTCTTACCCTTCAAAACTGATTTCTGACTTGGATGCAAATGTCAAGACCTGTGTGACCATTAATTATGATTGTTAATTTAACTGTATTAAGGATACCTAGAAGATTAGTAAGACGCATCCCTGAGTGCATCTGCATAGGCCATGGGAGCAAGATCTTGGTGACTTTTCTGGTGCTTCACAGTTGTATTATGAGGTGCCCACAATGAGGGCAGCACCACTCTCCCAGCAATCCCTTCTTCCCTGGTGTTTTTGCCTTGGACCTGCAGACCAGGGACTCAATCCTCTGAAAAGATAAGCCAAATAAGCTTCTCCTATTTTTGTTTATAAATTTTGGCTTTTTGAGACAGAATCTCACTATGCAGTACAGGATGGCCTTGAGCTCACTTTGTAGCCCAGGCTGGTCTTGAACTTGTGACAATCCCCCTGCCTCCCCCAAGAAACCACTCCTATTTTAAATTGTGAATGTCAGGTATTTCTTTTCCCCAACCGATGTGAAAGCTGAAAAATATAATCTATAAAAATGAGTCTCTTCATTTCACATACATTAGCTACTTTCAGTATTCTACATGCATCCTTTGTTGTTTGTGTTAAAAATTTTTTAAAAACATCTGTTCCATTGTTCACTTACTTTCCTAATGCAATTTTCTCTTAAATTTGATATTTTTCTTCAAAAAGGAAAATATCTTCCTCAAGTAAACATGTATTTAACGTTTATTTTGAGATCAGTTTTTAATTTGACACAAATTGTAACTGTAAGCAAAAATTATATTTAACAGTGTCTCTCTTTACTTACAAATTAAATTCTGCAAGAATTCTAAGAATATGGTTTACATTCTCTTTTCTGCCAAAGGTGTGCATAGTTTGTTTGCTTTGTTCATGCTCAAGATTTCCTAATTTCATCTGACTTGTTACATACGGCATGCTGTATTGAAATGATAGGTCTGCATAAGAGCTGCATCTCTCTCTTTTTCAAAAAAATAATGAGTCTATATTTGGAGTAACAGAAATTTGAAATAAAATCATTTTCAAATATAAGATAAAGTGAATTGAATGATATAATTTTTTTTCTCATCTGCCTTCAAGCGCTGATAGCGGAGATAGTTTGTAAGCTTTTTATTATGTTCTCTTTTGTTTTTGTACATCCCTTAGCACATGACCGTTACCTGGCACAGCATTTATTTGTTCAAAGAGTTAGTGTGTGAGTGAAAAAAATTCACACACATCATTAAACTTAATCCAAGTAATTTCTTATATGTTCCATTACCCATTCTTGCATCAATTTTCATGGAAAAATGACTACTGGAAACTTTTAGAAATTTCACCCAGAATGACTCACGTCTGATTTAAATCAGAAGAACAATCAATTTGGCGCCACCATAAAAGCTCTCAGATGTTAAAGGTGACAAAATGGGCAGAACTCCTTCTAACAGATTATGGATGCCATGTGTGACAGAATTAAGTGGAAAAATGTTCAGAGAGATGCTGAAGTGGAAGGCATGTCTTGCCCATGTGGCTTGGCTGCAGGATACAGTGCATTCCCTGACTGGATGGCAAAGTTGGGTGGCATATCACATATGGCATATGGCAGGCTTCTGCTTCAGCAAATGCATGCCACACGCCAAAAGCGGTGTAGTTTCTACTGATTACTGTTTTTATTTCTTTCAAGTGTTCAGAAATTAATATTAAAGTATTTTAGCAATCTACAAAACAACAGAAAAATCCAAACATAGTTTAACTCAAAGGAAATGTCCATACTAATTATCTGCCCACCAAACAATCTGCATAATATACACATAATTTCTATAAATATAAACTAAGAAAGATACTGAAAGGAAAGGCATCATAATCTAATCAAAACAGAAAGTATCACAAAATTTCAAATATGGATATGTATACTAGTACGTATGCTTTTCTATGCCATGTTGTATTCACTTGTTTGCTCGTTAAATGAAACTTGAATGCATGCCCTATTCCAGGTCCCTTCACTAAAGGAGCCTGGAGTCAAGATGGTGAAGAAGAAGACTGAAAAGAAAAATAACTACAATGTGGTAAGGAAGAGAGGAGTCAAAGGATGAGCAAGAGGTCATGAGAACAGTAGAAGCAATTAGAAGAAATACAGGAGTAGACGATGCCTACCATGGACCTCTTCAGGAAAATCATGAATTAATCATTTAAAAAGGAAAACTAAGACTATTAGAGGAATAAGTAAAATTATTTACACAAACAGAAGATAAGCTAATATGTCAATTTAGCAAATACGTTTTTCAGTATATCTAGAATTTAGCATGCAGCTGGGATGGGAATATATCTACAAGACAGGGGTCAGAAACTCACCCTGTGCTACTATGAGATGAGATTTCACACCAAAGGAAAATATAAAAAGCACAAAGGTGTTTCAAATAGAGAATGGTGCAAACATACATGTATTAAGTTAATCAAACTCCAAGACTGGAGAATAGAAAGTATGGTGATTGCTGTATTAGGCTGTTCAAGAAGGTTGCATTAGTTAAAATGGTAAGAACCAAACTCTAACGAAGGTGTCATCAATACAGCGGGAAAGGAGAGAGATGCTCTTATGACCTGCACTGACATCAGAAATTATAGGACTAATTTTCTGACTGGAAGGCCTTGGGGAAATAAGGTCTAAGAGTACAAAGATGAACCTGTGGTTGCTATGGAGAAGAGAGGATTTGAGAAGAGGTTTTATAAAGAAGATTATTTTATTTTGCAGCATATTTAATTAGGTAGGTCTATGTATTTTCTGAACTGAATTCTCAATATGGAGTTTAATAAGTATGGATATTATATGTAAATGTGCACTTTGATCTTGTACAGACTGAGTAATGTCCTGCTCTTAGGCAAAGGTTTTTATATATGTCAGTTAGATCACAAGAAAGAAACGAGCGAAAATATACTTGTTTTGTCAATATGTTGTTTAGTATTTGTACTTGTGTTCTTAACTAAGGTTGTTCTCTATCATTTTCTTTAATTTCATTATTATCCATATCTAATGTTAATATTAGCATGATGCTTTATGAAATACAGTGTAGGATTTTATTCTCTGTGCTGACTGTGTTAGAATTTGATTATCTATTTTTTTGGATGTTGCAATATCATTCATGTGCTGTCTTGGTGGAAAGATGTTCAATAAATTTACTGTAGTGAATTTAGGACTATTATTTTATAATATTAAATAAACGCTAAAACATTAAGTAGAAATGTGCACTTCACCTAAATTCTATGATGTACTGATATGCAATTGTTCACAATATTATTTGTTATCCTTTTGCTTTTTGAAGTATCTATAGTGAAGTCACTTTCTCTTCCCTCATATTATTTATTTCAATTAAATCAATAATATACAACAATAATATAATGTAAAAATATAGCAAAGTTCCATTTGAGAATCCCATGGTTGCTGTTACTTATCCAGTAGCTACAAAGGTAACCACAGAGCATCGCAACAAGCTGTGATGCATCACCATCATATGAACATCTATTTATTTTTCTATTCTTGGTACAGATAGTTCAGTGATATTTCTTTTAATTTACATATCCTTGTACTTGTGTTGTATAAAATTGTTTCAGTTTAATAATAAAATTAGATACAATTATGAAGATTAAATAATGCAGTAGATTGCTACTGCTACCCGCATTTTACAGAGAGCCATGGCTAGTATTTATTGCTTAAGGAGATCACATTAAGCTACTATGCGCTAAAAAAAAAAAAAAAAAAAGGGGCTGGGGATATAGCTCAGTGGAATAAGCGCCAGCCTAGCAAGCGCAGGGTCCTGAGTTCGATCCCCAGTACCGCTAAAAAAAAAAAAAAAAAAAAAGCTACTATGGAATAAGTGATGAGCAACATATATTTACATTGTAATTGATGATAATAATACCTGGCATTCACGGAGGACTTACTGTGCATGACCTCATGATACCCTCACAGAGGCCCCTTCGTCCAGTATTACTCCACTTGCCAGGTGGGAAAGCTGAAGTTCCTTGTATTCAAATCCACACACAGATAGCGAATGCAGCTTCTCTCAGATTTTCCACTTCTTCGTTGTTAATCACAACACTGAAGATTTCCGATACATCATCAGTTCCACACTGAAAGAAATTTAAAAGTATTATTGTTATTAATTTTGAATCAGATCCTAAAGCTAATATTGGACTGGTTACTTCTGAATCGATGAATTGGAATATTAGGAATGGATGGAATCGAATATTATTCAGTGAAAGAAAACCCCAAACTTAAGGATCTACTCCAAAATAAGAGAACCCAAACTAGGAATTGTGCCATTATTGCCTGAGAACTTCCCATTTCTCATTTACTTGAGATAGGCCTTACAGTGAATTACATTCTGAGTTCAGCAAAATGACAGCACTGGAGTGCTTTGATCACTTCTACTTTCAGTGACTGAAATTCCAGTGAGAAAGCAGAAAATATGTAAATAAACTCATAGTGAGATTTGAGGTAGTAATAGGTTTTAGGAGTAAAATAAGGTAACATAAAGGCAAACAGTGTGACCAACATGGATGCAATAAATAATCACATCAAGCTATAGAGGAACGCCTATGAAAATTTTTAGACAGCCAGTCAGAAGGTAAGAATGGGCAGAGCCCGCACCCCCAGGTAGGAAACACATCAGCTGGGCAGCAAGAAGTCCATGAACCAGAAGGTTGAAAGTGGGTAAATTTAAAAATAAGGTAAATGATCACACTAAAAATGAAAAGTGAGATGTATTCTATTTTGTTTCTTTGCTAGCAATATAAACAACCTATCCCCCACTTCTTTTGGCTAAGTATTTTTCTCAAGATCCATATCTTTGATTTGATATCTGTGCTAGTCTAGAAGTTTACAGTCGGAAGTGTGGGTCAGGGATTCACTGAAGCTGTATTTCCAAAATCACCAATATAAGAAATTGTAAAATGTCCTCTTGGATCTAGAAGCTTATGAGAGTTTGAAAGTTGCATGATAGTGGAGGAGTCCTCAGTTTGAGTATCTGTGATGCTTCTATGATACCTCAACTATTTAAGGTTAAGCTCACCTGGTAAGTATTCCCTTAGTAGCATAAACCAATATCAAAGCAGATAGGATTCAAAAGATATTTTCTGACAACAGACTAAAGAGAAAAGGAAGGCAGCAATTCACAGGGCATTCACAAGCAGATGTGTTCATACCTAAAAGTATTGTGCGTGCGCTCGCTTGCTCGTGCAAACACACACACACACACACACACATACACACACACACACACACACGTTTCCCAGGTTAATAGAATACAGATCTTGCTCCTGCTATGAGAGAATTCTGTAGATGTAATTCAGGTTTCTAATCTGTCCATTGAATTTAGATTATCACGGGTAGGCCTAATTTGATCATTTATTGTTCCACAAAAAGATGCCACGGGCTTCCGCAAGACATGATGAGCCCAAATCTCTGCTGTTTGCTCTGGGGATTTCAATCTCCTTATGATTCTTCCTTCCCGATTACCTGCCTAATGAACTCCGGTCTTGCTTAATCATCTTCCACAATTGAATAAGCCAATTCCTAATGAGAATTTGTATATCTCATTTAAGCTGTGGTTGTCTTTTCTCCACGCAGTCCCTGGTAGATGCAAGAACTGCCCATCAGTAGTAATCCTGAAGATGCCAAAAAGCCTGTGGAAATATTCATGAACTGGTCTTCAATATCTACCAAATCCAAAGACTCTGAGGCCAGATCACACTTCCATGAGAACCTATGCTATTTATTTGTTCTTGATCAGGTGGAAGATGAAGAAGTCAAAAATTTTTAATGTCAGTCTTAAGGAGATATTTTTTTGCTTATAATCTGTCTCATATAAATGACAAAGATAAATGTGACCGTATCCAATCATGCAGATCTAATATGTATTCGTTGTGTACTTGGCGTAACAGACTAGTCCACCTTTACTGACTTAAAACAGCACAAATATATAATTTTACATTGCTGTAGACTAGAGGTACACGTCACCTCCTACTCAGCAAACTTATTGGCAGAGCTGCCTTCCTTTTCAGAAGTTCTGGAGGAGAGAGTTTCTGGCAGCCAAAGGCTAGCAGATTCCTTTCCTTATGACCCCTGCCATCACCTTCAAAGCCACAGTGGTAGGTGATGTGATGTCTTTCTCACATCACACCACTCTGACTTCTCCCTGTTCTGCTTTTATGGCCCCTTGTAATTACATTTGACCCTCTAGGTAACCCATGCTAACACATTTGCTTAAAGAGTTGCTGATTAAAAAACTAAATTTTCTCTGCATGCTTAATTTTCCTTTATCCTCTAGTCATTGCTTCTAGGGATTGAGACCTCTGCAACATTGGATGTTACTGTCAGATTTTGTTCTACCTGCCTCTCAATTCTCTGTTTATTGGAATATGGAATTACTATGGGTTACTATACATGACTATAAAGCATTTCTTTTCATCTCTTGAAAGATATTTGCTTCCTGAGATACATGAATTCTTCCTGACAGAAATTAGCTCCTCTAATTATGCCACAGATGGAAAATCTTGAATGTGTCAAGTAACTTGTGACTGGATCTATGTCCTGGGATAGACTTTCTTCCCTTTTATAATATGCTATGTACAGCATCACCTGACATTTACATCTGGCAATTTATTCTTATAAATGAAAGACATTTCGTTCAATTTTACTATAAATATAATCTTTTCTATAGTTCTAGTATACATTCTTATATTTCTGTACATATATTTGCCCATATATTGCTCAAAGGTAGCTTTAAATGCAAAAGACTAATAGATAGTTGGTCTTATGTTCACAGCCATTTCAAAAAGAATTTGCTTAAAAATCTTAAAAATAGAGGTCATTATACAAAATTGACACCAAATGGTTTCTTAGTCAAAAAGAGATAATTAGGTGCTTCCCTGAAGAAAATGGTATATTAGGAAATTATTCCCCATGGAATTGTCATCCTCCGTGAATTTCAGTGATTTTTTTTTTAGTTTTTTATTTGATTATACAGTATGGAAACCTCCAAATATATCAGCATATTCCCAGGTTTTACTGACAGCTGCTGGAACAGCCAAGCAGAGGAGAAAAAAAAAATTAAAAAACAAGAAAACACAATTTTGATTTTGACATCAGGGTTTCAGGGCAGCTTTGAATGCTGGAGAACTTTCTTGTGCATTTCAGCAGGCTTCCTCAGAAAGCGTGCTTTAAAATCACGCCACTTGAAACAGGGACTGGCATAGGATGAAGAATTAGATGTAAGGAAGGGCAGTGGATTAGTGCCACACATGCAGTGTTAGTTCTGTAAAGAAAGGGACCAATTAGCTTAAAAGGTTTGAAATCATCTTGGCATAGTTTTAAAGACAAAAGGAAAATCGTCTTGAAAAAATGCAGTTCATTGCTGAGAGGATGATCACTGAACAATGAATTCCATCAGTTTTATAGGCAATGCTCCTTCATACAGTACTATCCATTATTAATGAGCACTATTTTTGAGTGTGAAAGAACTGTTTGAAAAATATTAACATAGTCTATTGAATGTGATTGACATTGTCATTCTGCTCATTTTGCTGTTGGCAAGTGCCATCCCTGTAGACTTATGTGCATCTGGACATCCCTAATGTTCTTCTTGTTATGCACTCTGGGCAGCTGTGATATGGAAATTTTGAGCATTGTGTTTTATCGTTTATTTTTCAGCTTTTACAATGTGTTCTGTTGCAAAATGCATAAGTCAAGGCTTTTGTCTGTGGTGATCAATCAGAAAAATTGCCTCTTTTCTAATCTGACTCTTCTCCAAATTTTAAAAGGAATTTATTTGAATTCTATGTGCAGTGACTGTCGGCTAGTGAGGCAGCTATTTAGATCCATGTCTATCCTGGCACTTATTTTTTTCCCTCAAGTTTTCAAAGATGATCACCTTTTTAATTGTCTTGCTGCAGAAAAGACTGTAGCTATTGTCTACCTGCTGTTCGGTAGCACAATGCACTGAATAACCCGCCCATATAATACCTTTTAATCAACAAAATTAAAGGCAACAAATCAAGGACTAGGATAGTAGTGAATAACAAAAATTAAGCACCACATCCTCTTGACTTTTAAATATGTGTGTAACTAAGCAGCTTTTTTCCTCTCAACTGCTTTGCATCTCCCTCCTCGGAGCCCAGATGCACACCCACATGGAGATCTGTGTTCCTAAGGATCGCTGACTTGCTGCATAGGAGCATAGCGCGAGTCGGTCTGTTTCTTTGCCCATTAATGGCCTATCAGTGAAGTGTGGAATGAAACATCTTCAGTCAGTTAACGCTGACAGTCATTAACAAATGGAAGTGCAGTGTAACTGCCCTCTTCTATCTCCCTTTTTTTATTCTGCTGCCAGTTCTACTAAATGTTCATAGTGTCCTAAGAATTAATCTTAACAGTGTGACCAAACCAATGTTTTACTTCTGGGATATCAATGAAAAACAGAGACAGAGACAGAGAGAGGGAGGGAGGAGAACAATCATATGATTTTCTTGAAGTTATATTATTTTATCATACTTTTCTTGGAGAATTATAGGTGTGTTTTATGGAACACATTTGGGGAAATTCTGACTTAATGATATCTCCCATTAAGCTTAATGTTATACTAATAGGACTTACTCTGGAGATCAAAACATTTTTATGTATTTATGTATTTCCTTATTTTGACTTTTTTGAGACAGGGTCTCAGTATGTAGTGCAGGCTGACCTTGACCTCCCTTCTGTAGCCCAGGCTGGCCTCACGCTCACAGCCATCCTCCTTGACTCTGCCTACCAAGTGCTGGGATTAGAGGTGTGAGCTACCAAAACCAGCTGTGAGAACAAGAAATTTTCCTTCCTTGTGTTCTCACATGTCGTGTAGTACAGTGTTCACTAGAGAACAATAAAGGGTGGACAGAAGGAGAAAAGGGGACTGGTCTCTTGCACACGGGAACAGAGCCAAGAGAAGGCGGTCCAGAGGAGAATGTGGGCGGGGTGGTGGGTACGTCGAATAAACCTATGCCACGCACAGGAACCTAATAACTTCGGTGTAACCACACATGTCCTAAGTATAAGGTTAATAATGTAAACAAGGAAAATGGGCATAGCATAGGAGGGAGAGGAGAAGGAGGGGAGTGGAAGGGAAGTCAGGAAACCAGGCCATGTCATGCACCTAAGCTGGCTCCCTGAGGTGTGCTGCACTGCAAACATGTACTGATCAAAACTAAACTTCAAAAAGAGTAACTTTGGAAGTGCAACTTTCTGAGCTCTAGGAGCAGTTGCACTGATTACTACTGTATGAACTTGGGCAAGTCTTCTGCCTTAGTTGACTCAACGTTCTCTGTAGAAAAATGAGAAAGGAATAATAGGGCCTCTAGACATACAGTGATGTACAGAAGGTGGAAGCTATAATGCTTGTTACCCTTCTAAAATATTTGTGTATGAAACATCCTCCAAACTAAGGATGGTGTATTACAGTTGTGTTGTATGATGTGGACTGCAAGTCCAGGATATCCTGCACATAACACAAGTCCCCCGGAATTTTTGTTATCATACATCCCAAAGTTGACCAGCAAACTTCAAAACGCTGCGCTCAGTAATCAAATTGGTTTCTCTGTGAATGAGGACACCCCACTGTAATATTGCTGCAAGGCTGAATCCTATGCCAGGTAGTGCCATTGTAGATCATTTTCCAGGGGGTAGCATTTTCGAACAATCTTTGTTATTAAACTATATGTTGTGCTAGCACAATAAATTTCAATTCTACCAGGAATGATACTCACAAGTCCTCTGAAACATATTTTAAAAATACCATATTCATATCAAGGCATTTTGTTCACTGAGTACATTCATTTCATACCCAATGCTATGATCTGAATTGTACCCTCCATAACTGAAGTGTTACCAAAATTGTAACAAAAGCGAAGTCCTGTCAAAAGGGAAGACCTTTTAAAGGTAAATAGGAAACAAGGGTCCCTCCCTCACAGAGAGGGATAAGGGTCCTACCCCTGCTTTGGGAGGAATGCAGCAAGAGGCCTTCCCCAGAACTCATATTGACACTTTGATCTTGGAAATTCAGGCTTCCAGACTTGTAGGAAATAAATTCCTATTCTTTACTAATTACCCCATCTCAGATATTTTGTTAGAGCAGTATAAACATTCTAGGACACCTACAATATTTCTGTTACTTTGTAAGTTAAAGTCAAAGAAATGCTACATAAAAACATAAATAACAAGATTTCAGAGAGCTTTGGAGTATTTAAAAACTATGATATAGAATGACAAAGGTGTGGAGAACTTCACCTCAGAAGTCAGGGGAGGCAACTTCCTGACAGGGACTTGAGTCACAATAAGGAGTTATCAGGGAGGCCAGTTCACTCCAAAAACTGCTGCAAAGTTACAGGCAGAGAATGCTTGGGCTCTACTAGGATGAAAGCAAGGAAACAGCAAAACATCATTAGCAGCATGTATTTTAGAAGTCAGATTGCTAGGGTTTATGCACAGTTTGAATATTAGCCAAAAATAAAGGGCAGGACTTGACGCAATGAGCACCTTTGCCTTGGAAGCAGTTAAATGGCCACATAAACACATAAATCCCCCAGAATTAATTTCTTCTCCCGGATAAAACCTGAGAAGCGACAAATATACACACAGTATTCTGCCTTGCTTGCACTAATTTGAGAGGGGTTGTATGAATTCAAATGGAGAAATTAAATGTATATTGTTTTATATGTATATATATATACACATATATAACAATTATATAAGATCTCAGTTAAAGTTAAGAACCTATTTTAGGATATTATATAGTCAGTTTACTGTAGGTTACTGTGCTGATGACTGAAAAGCGAGGAGTAAGAAAAGTGATGTATGTGATAAACAGAATTCTAAAGTGATCACCAAGATTCCTCCAGCTAGAATCCCTTGCTGCTGCCTGCAGTGAGGAAGGATCCCCATCTATGATGGACGCCACTCCTCCTGTCAGGGTATGGTACACAACAGTTTGCCTGAGTCACCTTGATCTATCTAATCATAGAAGGCTTTAAAAGAGACTGTACTTCTCCAGCGAAGAAGCTGGAGAGACTGGAATCTTGCAAGGGCTGATGCAGAGACACACGACTAAGATCGGAAAGTAGCTTTTAGGAGCTAAAGGCTCTTCTCGACTGGCAGCCAGCCAGAAGACAGGGATCTCAGTCATGAAACATGAAGAAATTAATTCTGCCTATAATCCGAGAGAGATTGGCATTGCCCTCAATCAGGCTTCCAGGGGAAAATTTTGTTTCTACCTTTGAGGAACCCAGCTGTATTGTGCTGGACTCCCAATATGTGGGAACTCTGGGATGACACATTATTGTCAGTTTCATGGAATTTTACTCCGCAGAAGAATGCTTAGCCGGTGTATTTTAACTGCTTCATACAGCCTATAGTTTGCCAAGAATGAGGCAGTAGAACAGATAAATAACATATTAATTTTCATTTGTAAAATGACACACTGTTTGCAAATTGAAAACATGAATATCATGGATAAGGCAGACTTTATGCAAGAAAAGATGAATGAAATGAAGGTTGGCTCTTGAAGTCCAAGCAAAGGACTTTGGACTGGTGTGAAGGTAGCAGGGACTGAAGAAAGAAGACTGCTGTAAGAGACCGTCTGAGGCAGCACTACAGGAGAGGAAATGGGCATTTAGGCTGCATCAGCCTGGGCCCACGTCACTGCACATTATTTAGGTCACTGTGGAGCATGAGATCTTCCATACCATCCTAGAGCAATGAGGGAGGAGATGAGTCACTTGTGTTTATGTTTTACACTATTTATATGCCACTCAAATTACGTATCACCACCATTATTTTATAGCTGTGTTCAGCATTGTATAAGACATTCAGTCATAGATATAAGCATCAAAGTGCAAGCACTTCTGTGAATAATTTAAGCATACAACTGTATTATTGTGACCATAATGCCCAATCGTTCAATGCAAAATGGAACTAATAACAACTTTTGGAAGAAATGATTCTCATGTAGTCAACTATTAATTTGGCCCACAGATTAATTAATTTTGCATTTGTAACCTTAACCCGTGATCCACTAGATTACACTTTCAAGCAATTAAAAAGATTGAACAGGGGCTGGGGATAGAGCTCAGTGGAATAAGAGCCTGCGTAGCAAGTTCAGGGTCCTGAGTTCGATCCCCAGTACCGCCAAAAAAATAAAAAATAAAAAATAAAAAAATAAATAAAAAGATTGAACAGTTTTTTTTACGGTCTGAGTTGCATTATATTTGAGATTCTATTTCTTGGGCACTGACATGTGAAAGTGAATTCAATTGTCTGGGAAGGATAACTTATCCTCTCAAAGTTTACAAATGTCGTTTTTTGATTTTTGTGATTTACTGTGGCACAGAAACCCAATAGCCAATATAATTTCAGCTCCACTGAGGCTAATGCACTGTTTGCATTTGGATTTGGATTTGCCATTACTATTTTAGTTTACTGATGGGATCAAATATTTCTTCATCACTTCCACTCATTTTCTTGGTTTTAAATTGTTCCTGAAATGAATATCAATGTTCATTTTAAGTCTGACTTGTCATTATAATCAGTATCTTAGCAAATTTTTATTCTTCTCCTATTTTGTTTTTATTCTTTGAGAGATTTGGTTTCAGGATTTTACATACAAATGGCTGATTTTTCTCACTAATTCAGCTCTTCATTAATTGGAAAATATTTTATCAGTTTTAGTTAAATACTTTTTGTTCATTTTATATATTAGTTTCTATACATTCTGTTTTATTCTGACAAAGATCGATTATATACTCCAAATGCTCAAAAGTTCATTTTTTTCCTTTCGATAACAAGTCATCTTTAATATTTTTCTTTGGATTCTTGAAAAATATTAAATTTGAACAATTTTAAATTTGCACAATATAAATTTGTATTATCATTACTGCTGTCCAGTGTTACCCCATGCATTAAAATCTCCTTTTTTCAGCTTGTATAGTCATGCTTATACAGTCTGTGTGTGATATACTGTTTACTCAGTATATAGGTTCTTAAGAGTGAGAAAGATTTATAAGATGGGATACTACTCAGTGTTTTTTCAAGTAAAATTTGTTATTTAAGCCTATGATTTCAGTATTTTTAAGACAAACAAGTAAAAATATTGTACTATATATATTTTAAATGTATTGAGGGAGAAAGAATACTTTTTGTCAGGCAACATAATCAATCTATTCATTATGGCATAAACACCTGAAATCTAAGAATCATAGCCATTTTAATGATGCATTGACCTAACTCTTAAAAAACACATTTTTACTACCTAACTTGGAATCCCCAAGTTTCCTGAGGTTAAAAGGTAGTAACAATGACTGACTTATTTTCTTCTTTTTTCTTCTACAAAATACCAGTTTAAGGCTTGCTCTCTCCTTCCTATTTAGAGGTGAACACATACATATAGTTGTGATGTGTGATGAAAATAACCTAGAAAAAAGGGATATTTATTTCACCTCAAAAAAACAAAAAACAAAAAACTGTGCATGGTGGTGTATACCCTTAACCCTAGCATTCAGGAAGCTGAGGCAGAAGGATCTTTGCAAGTTCAAAACCATCCTAGGCTACAAAGAGAGCTCAAGGCCAACCTGGACTGCATAGCGAAACCCTGTCTCAAAAAGACAAAAAAAAAAAAAAAAAAAAAAAAAAATTCACCTCAATCGAATTCTGTCCAGGGCAATTTTTCCTATTTTTCCATTACCCATTAGACACTTATTTGCCTGCTTTGTGAGGTCAACTGACAGGTATTTTTCAACTGACAAAGAAGTGGCATGTTTATTATATTGATTTATAAACACCATGTTAAAAGAGATACGAAAAAAATATTCACACCACAGGGCATCATAGTCCAAAAAGGGAAGCAATTATTAACAATCAAGCAAGTGAGGGTTATGGGATGGGAAGTTTTCCTCAGAACCTTTACTTGAAAAGAAAAAATAATATTCTTGTCTCTGGTACCGATAATTCAATAAGATGTCTTTTCAATCAGGAGCAATTGGCATCTAGAAATTTTCCTAAACAATAACAATGAGGGTGACTGTGATTTCTTTTGTTATTCTATTCCTGGCCTGGCTAGATAAGAGCAGAAAGATAATTAAATCAATGATGAATTTCAAGTCCAATGCCATTTCAGCTATCAAGAAATATACAGAGGATTATACAGATACAGACATGGTGGTAGATGTGTGAAGGCCATCACTTTAACTACTTTTCAGGCTCACTGTCTTACTGTCTTACTGAAAACGATTCACTCTTCATACTATAGTCCCAGGAATCGAATGAAAGATAGAAGTTTCATAGTTGTATTTTGTTTTTTTAATTTATTTTAAAAATGAAAGAAGAAAACACTAACAAACAGACATCCACTTACAAAACAGCATAAGAACAATACAAACAATACAGAGTTGCAGACAAAGTGGTAGGAAATTAACAATGGTTGTTGTCTTACTATTGATATCTTCAAAGTGGTTTCTTAGGAAAACAAGTACAGATGTGTAATAATGATCAAACCAGTAATCATTAATTGGTTCTTACAATAAAGCAATAGAAGACAGTAGTACCACAGTTAGCTATCCTGTATATACATTCATATATAATTTCCCCTCTTTCTCTTCTTTCCCACACCCCAGTTGCCCCTTACATTTGAGCATTTTCCTTTCATTTCACAATATCTATCATACCTCCTAGTTTTTATTCTCTCTTTCAGGTACTCACACTAGTGAGACAGTATGTTGCTTACACATGCAGGTTTGATGTATTTCACTTATGAGTATGGTCTCTAGTTGTGACCATTTACCTATAAAAACCTTGAGTTTATCTTCCTTTATAGTAGAGTAATATTCCATTGTATAAAAGTACCACAATTTTTTTATCCAATCTTCAGTGGATGGACGTTTGAGTTGCTTCCACAATTTAGCCACTATGAATTGTGCCACTATGAACATGGGTGCACATATATATCACTGTGATAGGATGTTTTCAGATATTCTGGGAAAATACCCAGAAGGTGGCTAGCTGGGTTCAATGGGACCTCTAGACCTAGTTTGCTAAGGAATCTCCAAACTGCTTTCACAATAGGTTTCACCAATCTGCATTCCCACCAGCAGTGGAGAAGAGTTTGTATTTCTCCACAGCCTGCCAAGTCCAGCCTTCCAGAAATGCAGGGATGATTTAGTATTTGTAAATCAATTAATGTTATACACTATATCAATAGAGCCAAAGACAAAAAGCATATGATCATCTCAATAGATGCAGAAAAAGCTTTCAACAAATTCCAACGTGCATTCATGATAAAAATTCTACAGAAAATAGGAATAGATGGTCTTTACCTCAGCCTCATCAAAGCATCTATGACAAACCAATAGCCAATATCATACTAAATGGATAAAACAGAAAGCTTTTAATTTAAAATCAGGAACAAGACATGGGTGTCCGCTGTCACCACTCCTGTTCAACATGGTTCTGGAAGCATTATCCAGAGCAATTAGGTAAGAGAGAGAAAGAAAAGGAATAAGGATAGGAAAGGAAGAAGTAAAACTGTTATTATTTGCAGATGACATGATACTTTACATGGAAGACCCCAAAAACTCCACAGGAAGACTCCTTGAATTAATTGACAAATTCAGAGATGTATTTTAAAGAGAATAAAACAAAACAATGAAAATGATACAGAGTTCCAAAACAAGGTGATAGGAAATTAATGATGGTTATCGTATTACATACTATCTCCCGAGTAGTTTAATCCCTTGATGGTAGAATAGAATTATACCACTGTTACTAAGCACATATTTTATAATCTACTCTTACCATCACAGGAAACATGAGCATGTAGTGAATATTTTCCATGTCATACAAAATAACATGTTTATGTTTTGTAAAATATTTGTAAAATCCTCTTTCCTAATTTGTTGAAAATAACATGTTTATGTTTTGTAAAACTTACATAAAAGAATCATATGTGAGGTATTTTATTAACACATGTGACAACCCAAGGACATCAACAGAAGTATTATTTTTACTCAAACAATGGCCCTGCCTCCTCCATAAATCACATTATGGAGCTAAAGATTTTAGGATTATAGAGGATGAATGGAGGTAATGTATCAGGCCTTAATTTTTCTACTTGTACACAAATGAGAAAAATTGTTTCATTCCTGTCATTTAATGAATACTTTAATATCATTAGTGAATTCATTTATATTAATATATACTTCATAATGTATAACATATATAGTATGGTATGTACTATACTATATAATATATATTATATGATTATATTATATATTAACTTATAATTCTTATATTGATAATTATATTAATTATTTCCTTTATTATTATAAGTTATTTATTGTTGTTATATGCTTGTAGTACATAATGACCACATTCGTTGTGAGGAGTTGGGACATATAATGACTTACCACTTTGTGTACTTGTTTGTAGCACACAATGATCACTTTTCTCATAAGAACTTTATACATGTACACAACACATCACAGTATCTTTTTTTAGCCACTAGGGTTTGTGCTGTTATAAATATGGTCATGTATGTGTCTCTTTAGTATGATGTGTCTTACTCCTTCAGGAAGATGCCTTGAAGGGAATAGCTGAGTCAAACAGAATCTCCTGGTTTAGTTTCTTGAGGAATCTCCATACTGATTTCTATAAATGTTTGACTAGTTTATATTCCCACCAACCATGAAGTTTCCCCTTTTCTGCACAGCCCTAGAAGCATTTGCTATTGCTTTGATTTATACATGATAAACATTCTTTCTAGAATAGATGGAATCTCAGTGTTTTAATTGGTGTTTCTCAAGAGGCCAGAAATGTCGAAAGTTTTGTGTATTTATTGGTCATTTGTACTTCTGAAAATTTTCTATCCAATTCAGTAGCCCTTTTTGACTGAATCTTGTTTGGATACTAAAGTTTGAGTTCTTTGCATATTCTCATAGTAGTTCTCAGAAGAGTAACTGAAAATAATTTTCCCATTCTATATGTTGTGTCTTCACTCTACTGAGTATTTTGATATGATCCAGTTTGTTGATTTTTGGTATTAACTTTTGTGCAACTAGAATTCTTTTTAGAAAGCCTCTGCCTATACTTATGTCTTTAAGAATTTTACCTATTTTGTCTTTCAGCCGTTTATTTCTGTTTTAACATTTATATTTTTGAGACATTTTGATTTTAGGTCTTTTGTATGTGGACAGTCTTTGAAACACAATTTTTTAAAGAGGCTATCTTTCCTCAGCAAAAGTTTTTGCCCCTATAGTCAAAGATCAGGTGGCTCAGTATACCAGGAGTTATTTCTGCATCTTTTTTTTATGCACAAGTCTGCTTCATTTTTCACCAATAACATACTGTTTTTATTACTTTAGCTTTACAGTATACGTTCAATTTAGGAATTATTTGGTCTCCTGCCTTGCTTTTCTTGCCTAGGATTTCTTTTATTATTCTAAGTTTATTTTGGTTCTATATGAATTTTAAGAATTGTTCTTTTCTAGCTCTGTGAGGAGTGCTACTATTACTTTGATTGGATTTGCATATAATTTGAAAACGAGTTTTGGAAGTATAGCCATTTTGACTGTATTTGTTATTCTTACCAGGGAAGAGGAAGTATCTTCCCACTTTCTGCTATGCTCATTGTTCTTTGTCAGAATAGTATAGTTTCCACTGTAGAGGTATTCCACTTCCTTGGTTAGGGTAATTCCTAAGTGTATAATTTTTCTTGATCCTATTATGCAAGATATTATTTCCTTAATTTCTTTCTTAGGGAAATAATTATTAGTGTGTTATTGATATTATAGGAACATTATTGATATTTGTGTGTTGACTTTGTATCCTGTTGTCCTACTGAGTTTGGTAAGAGACTTGTGGTGGAATAATTGGGGCCTTCTATGCAGATCATGTCATTGGCAAATAATGATAATTTAAATTATTTTTTCCATGTATCACTTTTATTTCTTTCTCTTGCATGATTGCTCTGGTCAGTATTTCAAGAACCATATATGAGAGTGTTAATAGTAATAATCTTTTTGCTGATTTTAGAGGGAAAGCCTTCAGCATTTCCCCATTCAATATGAATTGCCTTGTCATAAATGTCTTTCTTCAGACTGAGATAGAGATACTTCCATACTTATTTATGTTTTTCTGTATAAATGGATGTTGGCTTTTTTAAATAGCCCTTTCTGTAATTTTTAAGGCGATAATTTGATTTTTGTCTTTGCTTCTCTTCATGTGGTACATTACATTTATTGATTTTCACATATTGACCCGACCTTGTGTCCGTGGAATGAATCCTACTTGGTCATGATCTTTTTCATGATTTGTTGTATTCTGTTTGCCAGTACTTCATTGAAGATTTTTTCATCTAGATTCATTTAAGAGAAGATTCTTCTTCTTCTTCTTCTTCTTCTTCTTCTTCTGCTGCTGCTGCTGCTTCTGTTTCTGCCTCTTTCTTCTCCTTCCTCTCCTTCTTCTCTTTCTCCTCCTCCTTTTTTTCTCTTTAACCTACATGTTATTTTCCAGTGTTTGGGTTCCATATCTTGGAGAGATTGAATTGCTGCTACTCATCACTACACCATTTTAAAATTGCTGCTTATGACTATTTCTTAAATATGCTTTTTAATTTTAGTGTAAAGAAGCCCCAAAATCCTCTTTCCTAATTTGTTCTTTTTTCCTGAATATAAGTTGTATTTCCTGTAAGTCAGAACATGCTATGTAATTATGCATGTTTGTATAAATAACATAACATGGTATATATAAGTAAATGTTATGCCCATGAATATAAAATATTTTAACAAGATTGGATTGCACTGCTTGCCTTATTTTGTAATCTATTTTTCTTAATATAATAGTATTTTCTACAGTACTAATAGATTGATACTAATAGGATAAAAGGGCTGTATGAAAGTAATTAATAAAATAAATCATTTCCCATCATCTTTGATTAATGGTCAGTAGATCTATTTGTATGATTCAAGATTTTAAAACTTATCTGAAAACAAAATATCTAGTTAATATCTGCATAAAAATCTTTCATTGCTTCCTCTGAGTAATTTCATGTAAAGTTACTAAACTAAAAGGCAAAAACAAAAAAAAAATAAATAAAAGGCAAAAACATTTGAAAAGTGAATATTTTTACTTTACCACTGGGTAATACAGAATCATTTGTGTCTGCTCAGACAAACAATATAAGCAACCCCCTATTTGCTAGAGACTGCATAAGAGGACAAAATTAAAACCTGGACGAAAGTGTTTTATAAGTGGTAATGGCCCTTGGTTTCCCTTTTAGGCAATGTCCAGATCACCATGAAGGGAGGTGTGCCAAGATGAACACCAGTTTTTCTGAGTTAAGGGCAAAGAATTCATAGTTTAGGATTACTATACTAGCTGGAATATTCAGAAAAGTATATTGGACTAGGTGAACACTCATGATAGGATTATAGAAATACCTTCCAAATCCTACATAAGGGATTTTTCTTAGTATTTGGTCACAAACAGGATTCAGACTGTCTACAGCAAGATCTTGTCAAGTCACTCAATGAGGATTGTTTGAGACAGAGCTGCTGGCAGAGATTGACAAAAATGTGCGTGTCTGTGAATGGAGAGAGGGAGCTCAGTATGACACTTACATGGACCCTTTACTTATGAATTCAGTTCACTCACAAGGACCAGTTGTAACTAAAGGTGGTTATAAGTCAATAGTTGTTCCCATAAGAAATAATGGAAATGCCCATAATGCATTTCAGATCTCCCAAAGTACCCCTCAATTTACCTTTCCATAATAAAAAGGGTTGTATAACGTTCATAATTTACCAATAACAATATTTTTCCTAATATATTCACCAAAAAGTTATAAAATGTGCCTAGTGTAACAGAAGCAATGATTTCTTACTGCACTTACCTGTTTAGGTGACATCTTTGGCTCACAGGAAGGAGGATGGAATGGCAGGGAGTTGTTGTTCAGAAGGAGGATCCCTTTCCACAAGAGCATTAAGAGTCTGGCTCTTTGGTGTCCTATATTTTCTTAGGGCTGGGGATATAGCTCAGTGGAATAAGTCCCTGCCTGGAAAGCACAAGGTCCTGAGTTGGATCCCTTGTACTGAAAAATAAAGAAGAGAATATTTTCTTGAGACATTCTACAGCCCAGTTGGGCCTGCTTCAGACTCACTAGCTCTCAACATTTTCAGAACTAAATACTGGTCTCAGGTTGTCTGTTTCTGTTTTTTCTTTAATACTGCTTTGTGGTACAATGTGACATTGTTATTAAGCATGTGAATGCAGGGAGGGCTTTACCCATCTCTACCTGCCTGGATCTTCTCTGTAAATGCTTGCAGATTTATCCATTGTATCAGGATTTCCTTTATTTCCGAAGAACTTTGCTGCACTGATTATTGATACTCCCCCTTCTCTTCGGATAGCTCCTGAGCTGCCACTCTCGGCTGTTCAGGCAGAAGTTGCCAAGTTCCTCCACCAGTTTCTCAGCATCACCACTGTCTACCTGTGAGCCTGTGGATCTGCTGTAGCGACAGTGTCATCACCAACCATAGCGTTCACTGGAGGCATAGGATCCCCTACACAGACTTCAGTGTCTATCTCCTGTGTAAGTGCAGGTCACACTTTCTTCCAGGTAGCTCTCACTGTCCTTAGAGACACGGAGACACTGCCCCAGGACTTAGACTTTGGCCCAGGATTTCTCAATTAAACCTTCATAGGAAAGGACATTATAACATTTCCTCCAAAACTATTTAAGGGTTATTTCTATATCTCAGACCATCTGAAAACCCTTCAGGAATAGTTCTGTGGTGTATAGCTTCTTAAAGTTAGCTTTAATCTCCTAGTCTATCAGCTGCAGTGGGGGAGTTGTATTTGGTGGGGGGAACTCAACTGAGAGCCATGAAAATTCTTCAGCCAATGTTCTTCCTAATCTTGTGCATGAGCAGGAGCACGGTCCATGATTAGGAGAACCTTCAGTGGTCAACAGTTGTCCTCAAGAAATTTTCTAACCGTAGGACATGAAGTCTCCTGATCCACTACAGAAAAGGTGCTCTTGCAGTGCAAGATTTGCATTAGATCTCCACAAGACCCCTAGCCTATTCTTCATGACTTGATGTTTCTGATCACTCCAGGGGTCTCAGAGTGATAGAGAGGCTTTATCTTCATGTCACCCTTCTCATTGGCACATAGCAATAAGTTCAGCCTGTCCTTCATGGGCTTGTGGTCTGGCATTTTCTCCTGTTGGTGGGTGCAGTAAGGTCTCGGGGCACTTTCATCCAGAAAAGGCCAGTTTTACCCTAGTTAAAAACTTGATGAGAGCAAAAGCCATTCCTCTGTGTCATCGTTTTGAAGTGGTGTATGTAATTCTCTGTAGGCTTTTTATCGGCACCTGCTTCTTCACCATGCCTAGTTATGCTAAGAACCCTGTTCTTGCTTTAAAAGTATGAAATGACCCTTAGTGGCATGAAATATTTCACAATTATCACTTGTTGGTGGATTATCCTTTATGAGATCTGCATTTATAGCCCTAGCTTTTCCACAAATTATACAGTTGGATAAGCTGTAACTTGCCATCTGCCTTTTGTTTATCCACACTGAGGTAGCCTTGCTACCTCACCTAACCCTGTTATGACTTACTAATCTGAGTACCACCTTAAGCAACACTAGCTTCCTTATAGTCAAATCCTTTCTCTGTAAGACTGTTGAGATGCTATATTTCAACAGGCTATATATATGTACATATATATTAATGAGATCAGCCACATGAAGCCCACTCCTTTTCCTCCAAATTACCTCCTTCTTTTCAGTTATGATTGCTTTCTTTACCTTCTATTTCTTCCTTAGCTTCTTTTCTAGCTTTCTTGGAGCCATTTTGATAGCAGTAATCATAAAGGTTGTGTAAATCACTAAACCAAAATCACATCCACAAATACATGTATCTTGGATCAGACTGACACTAATGTATGCTTATATGCTCTTTTCTGGCATTACAAGTGTTTGTTTACAACCACACAAGCAGCTGACATGCAAGTCATAACTCGAGATTTTTGCAGTAAATTAAAACCACCAATATTCCAGTTGGTAACTGAAGTTGTTCGTATGTGAGGTCATTTGTAACTCAAGGGTCCACTGTATTTGATACTCAAAAGAGAAAACACAGGAAATATCCCGAAAAAGACTATTTCTAAAACCCATGACCTAAAACTATAAAGAAAGCAAAACAAAATGAAATTAAATCTGTTCAGATCATGAAATTTTCCCACTGATGTATCCACCTGTCAGAACAAACCCCACTGCAATAGATCACCCATACTTTTTGTGGTGCAACTTTCCATATGCTAGAAATATAAAAAAGTTCCCAGGGTTTTCAGTGAAAATGAGGAAATAGAAATTCTAAGCACAAATATATCCATGCAAACTAAAAAAATTAAGCAAAAACTTGTCAGAGCCAATGTTATCAAAATGTGAAAATAGTAAAAATTTTAAGCAAGTAAGCAAACATTGAATCAAGAAAAATGAATGTTGAAAACTCTGGGAGGCTGTAATGTTTTCATTTGCTTTGGTTCAACCCCATGCCCTGTGGTGCTGCTATACTGAGAATGGCACCTCAGTTCCCAAGCTGGGATCATGGTCCTTGGTTTTGCAGAGAGCACAGCAGGTTCTTTCTATAGTTGGAATCGTTGTTCCTTCCAATCTTCATGTTGAAATTTAATTAGCATTGTAACAGTATTCATGGGTGGAATCTTGGAAAAGTTATTTGGTCACAAGAGTTTTATCCTCATGAATACATTAATGGCATTACGATGGGAATGGGTTTATTTTAAATGAAAAAGGTTAAATACATTTCACTCTCTGTTGGCTTTTTACCATGTGAAGCTACAACTACAAATCCATCTTAAAAATAAAGAGTACCTCTCACTGGACATACAATTTGTCAGTGCCTTGACTGTGGAATTCCCAACCTCCAGAAAAATCAGTGTGTTCATTATAAATTACCTTATCTCAGATAATACATTGTAGCAGCATAAAACAAAGAAAAAGAGGGAGTACTTGAATGAATACATGGTGATTAGCTTTGCTTTGTCTAACCAGAATAGACGGAAGGTGAAAAACTGCATATATTGCTAAAAAGTATCATAAGTGGAATGAGTAACATACAGTAGAGTGAATCGAAAAATTAACATCCTCAGGCATACAAAACAGCACTGGAAACTGCGAGAATCAGCAGGAAAGAGTTTGGGAAATTAGGACATTAAAAAGTATCTGTGAATCGTAGACAACCAGAAAGTCATGCATTACCCAGGACAAAGCTCTTGCTCAGGAAAGAATCAAGGATACCTGAAATGATCATATCTGGAACATCTGTAAGTTCAGTGCAAGCAGAAAATGTAGGCAAAAGACTTGTCAGTGACCTGGCCTAGTGGTGACAGGGCCTCAGGACAGAGCCAAAGTTCAAATAAAGGAAGAGGGATTTTTCTTCTTTTCTTTCTCTTGGTTTTCTTTCTTCACAATTCTCTATCTCCCACCTCCATCTTAAATGTTCCACTTTAAGTGTTTTGAATGTTAGTACAGAAAATGTATCATGCCTCATTTTTTTTAGTTTAAAGATAAAAGAGTGAAAACATATTTAAAAAACACTCAGAAATTTACAAAACAACACAGAGCTGGGGATATAGCTCAGTGGCATAGTGCCTGCCTGGCAAGCACAAGGCCCTGAGTTCAATTTCTGGTACTTCAAAAAAATACAAGCAGTACAGGATTTATGCCCCATTTTAACAAGTGACTTCATTTTGTTTTCTCATTCAATTAAGTGTTCTTTATGGATTTTCACTTGCACGTTTTTCTTCTGAACGCAATTTTTCCACCGTAATGACCAATGAGTCAAGACTCTGTGAGAATGTCCCTGATAATGTGGGTAAAAATGCTGATACATTGAAAATTAACGGCTCTTGGATAAGTATTGGTTTTTTTCTTTAAATACAGAGCTCCAGGTACCCACAGTGCTTAATTTCAATTAAACTTAGAAATAAGCACTATGAAAATATTTATATAAAAAATAAATACTATCATGCGATACAGAAGACAAAGCAATACTTTCTACATTTCAGAACTGCTCTTTTAGCTGTCCTTTAGGAGTTCAGAGAAATTTTATGTTTGTAAGAGGTAAGGGGAATCTATGCTAAGTAGATATTAATAATCTCAATATAAGCTTTAAAACTGTAGAAAAGTGAGGGAAAAAGAAATGAATATAAGAGAAATGTATCCAGCCTTCAGAGGTGAAGATCTTGTTAGAAACAGTGAATGCAGTCTAAAGACAGAATAAAAATGTTTGTAAAGCTCTCAAAAATAGATCCTATAGCCGTTGCATTAACATATTTCTGAAGAATGTAATCATTCTAACTAGAGAGTAAACATTGTATAGAATTTGGTGAAAGTGAAATGTAAGACAAATTACTATCTTAATAAGAAACTAGGTCAAATTAAGAAAAAGGATGCTTAAAATTTTTCTTTTAATTGTCTCCAGATGTAATTAAACTAGGCTAAGTCTAAATTATTACATTTAATTTGACAGCCTTCTGAGTCAAACGCAAATGTGTAAGATCCACCAGGGTGGGTGATGATAGAAAGATGATGCATGTTGTTTATGCGCTAAATTTCCATCTTAGGTATATGCGGTGAAGACAATGGCAAAATCAGGCACAACTGGCCTACTTGGACAAAGACTTTGGTAGCATTCGCCTCCTGAAAATGTAGGGAATTTACTCTTTTACAATGAAGCAAAGGAAGCAGATGCCTCTGTCTACTGGTTCTTAACAATTATGGGGTTAACAAATGACTCTGTGGTTCACTTCCTTAATTTCGCCATCATTTTTGTTTTTACCGTGTCAATTCCAAATTTTGTGAAAGGTTACTTTTTGCTTATCTCAGCCAGCAGCTTTTTTTATCAAATACGCATCTGAACTGGTGTAAAAGATCTTCAGTGAATATACTACAGAAAAATCAGAACGATCTGTAAGCTTCTTGGGTATGCCAACTCTCTTGTTTGGTCATTTCAGGTACAGGGACACACAGACACCCTCTACTTCTCTTATACTATTCTTTAGTAAACTGCCCCCTTTTTCTTCACTCAGTTACATGCAATTTTGTAGCTACTGGAACAGAATTTTGAGAAAATCTATGAAATAAAATATGAAAAGACAAACCCTAAATCAAGAACATCAAGGGAAACAGATTCTTTTGGTTGTAGTTCCCCTACATTTTTCAAGGAAAGAAACTCTCAAATTAGAAACTCAATATTGTGTGAATTAACCATCTAAAAACCTTGGGGTCAAGTAACCACAGTTGTGTGCTTGCACATATTAATTTGATGAAGTTCCTAAATTCCTAGTTCTTATAGCTCAGTTGAAAGTATAGTTACTGAAAATTTATTCTTATTCTTATTGTTATTATTTTGGTACTGAGAATCAAACTCATGACCTTATGCATGTCAGGCAGGGGATGCGCCACTGAGCTATATCCCCAGACCAGTTTACTGAAAAAAATTTTTTTTTTTTCCGGTACCAGGGATCGAACTCAGGACCTTGTGCTTGCCAGGCAAGCGCTTATGCCACTGAGCTATACCCCCAGCCCCTTGAAAATTTAAACATGAAGAAATTAAACTAAATGTATAATGTAGAATGAAAATAAACATGAAATTTCTGGATGTATTTTAAATATCACATTAATTTTAAAATAAATGACAATTGAATAAAACATAAAATCATATGTTTGCCAATGTGTGTAATTAAATACAGACAACAAACAAGAAAATATTCAAATGAATGTGAAAATTTGGATATCCCCACTTTAAGACATCAGTCAAACTGCTAAGGAAGGGTTAATTCTCCATATGTAAGAAAGAAAATGATGAAAATTGACCTGCAAGAATAAAACTATCTAAAGAATACATAGAAACTGTAAGAGTTTTAGAAGAAAATGATGACAAGTCAATTAAATTACCACATTACTTTCATTAGTCAAGTGGTTTTTATAGAAGTCAGAATACTCAGACTTGAGAAGAGCTGAACATTCCATATATTCACACAATAATTGGGAGTATAGAAACTGTTATGAATATTGTTACACGATTTAGTGATATATTTTACAAAATCACTACTTGTGTACTTTTTGACTCAAGATGCTATCTCTTGGCATCCATATTAAAAAACAGGACAAAAACAAGACAAATCTAACAAAACATGATGCATGCATCCAATATAGTGCTGGGGATGGAGTTCTGTTGCAGAGAACATGCTTAGTATGCTTGAAGCCCTATGTTTTGGCTTGTGTCTGCATGTTGCCACAAAGCCTCATGCATCCTTAGGTTTTATCGGAGGTGGATAAATCTAAAGTTAGTGATCAACTTAAGGTTCAATGCTGGGATTAAGGTGTAAGTGCTGCACCCTCCCTAGAGCAGGTAGCCTTCATAAAACGTAAGGGACAGCAAGAGGTTTACCTTTCTCTTGTTTCTTTTGCCATATTCTTCTGTCAGAAACTGGTGGAGTCAGCCAGTTATAGACTCAAACCTCTACACACGTAAGCTAAATAAGCCTTTCCCTCTTTAACTTTGAGTATAGGGTATTTTTATGCAGCAATGAGGGAAAAGTAACTAAAACAACATAGTACTAAAATACTTAAAGTAATTATTAATTAATTAAGATAAATATGCATCCACATTTTCATTAAAATAGTTGAAAAGAGGACATCTGAATGTCTAATGATCAGAAAAATCAAATTATATTATGTAGATATTAATTGTAATTTAACCACTAAAATTACTCTTATCAAATGATTGGAAGAAGAAATGTTCAGGTTATAATGTGAAGTGATAATATGAAAGCATTAGAATATAAGGTATGTCTTTTGAACAATAACACAATAAAATCCTGAAGTATTAGCCATGACATCCCTTTATTCCCAAGGTCCTAACAATTTCACATTGCTGAAAAATCTGACTCTAAAATCTCCTCTGAGATTTAACACAAAATCTTAGGTGTTTCCTTTCCAAATAAAAAAAGTTAAAACACTTCCAACATGCAATGGTACGAAACACACATTTCCATTCCAAAAGGTATGTGTAGGGGATAGTAAGGAATGGGACCAAAGGAAATCCAAAATCCAGCAGGGCAAACATTACGTCCTGCAGTTCCATGTGCAGCATCCAAGGCTCTGTGACAAAATGTGAACTGTAAATGGCTTGGGTGGCTCTTCCCCTATGGCAATACAATGGTTGTAGCTCCCATGGCTTCTCTCTTGGGCCCACTCTGCTCCCTTCTTGCAGTTTTCCTCAGATGATCCATGTTCCTGGATTATTTTTTCCACTTTGGCTTCTCGAAACTTCAGGGGTCTCCACTGAACCTTCAGTTTCACACTTGCAGCTTCACACATTGCCTGATCAAGGGCACACTGCATGGCCTCCCAAGCCTTTTCTGAAACCTTGTTGGAAGCTCTCCTGACCCCACAAATCTTGCATACAGCATACATTTTAAACCAGCATGGTGTGGATGATACCACTGTTTGCTGCCTATAGGAGCAATAGCATTCTTGGCTGTACTGATTGACTGCCTGGATTGCCAAGCACTCTGCAACCAAGCCCAAGGAATAAACTGTTTAGGCCACTGCCATTCTTAATCATGGTGATCTGGGTATCTCTTTTCCAAGCAAAGTCTTTCTTACAATTCTGAGTCTGCAAGCCTGGAGTCCTATTGATTATTATGATGTCCTCATCCTTAGGTCATCCTTTCTGTTTTCTTCTATTGAAATAATTGGCCTTCTGCCTAGTCTGTTCAGAAACAGATTTCTCTTCTGTTCCATCTTTGCAGGTGGCAACTCTACTGGAGCTTCTATTCTGGCCAAACTCACCATGTTTTATATCATTCTCCTGGGGTCTTTGGTCTTGATTTTCAAGATAGATCTGGCTAAAAGCCCCCAACATTAGATTTATTTGCAATTTCTTCTATGAAATTAATTATTTTTCTGCGCTTAATCTCAGTTTCAGGCAAAGTCTCTGAACATGAACCAAATGCAAACTTCTTGCAAGCTATAACACACATCATCTGGAGTCCAACAATCAATGCAGTCCTTCCTCCCAGGAGAAACCTCCCAAGCCTCGTTTTTACTGCAACTTTTAAAAATCAGCATCCTGGTTTTCTGAGCTCTGAGATAAATCTCCCATGAAGTGCAGTGTAAGGCATTCCCACTCTAATTTTTAAATTGGCATCTCTAAACCTTTCCAAAATCTTTCTAGAAACAGTGCAAGCTTAAAATTTTCTTTCTTTTTCCCTTGACCAATTTTGTACACTTGAATTTGGTGATTGATCTGAAAACATTGTGCAGTATAAAAACTATTGCTGAACTCCTACCGTTTTGTATGAAGCTCTGCATCATTTCCAATGATTTTTTCAATTATTTTTTTTTACTTGTTACTGTCTTTGATTGTTTGAACAGTCTTACATTCTTATGTCTAATGCACTGAGCGACTTTGTTTAGGATAACAGTATATAATTTAGCAACCATTGTAAATTTCTATCATTTTGTCTTGAGGTCATGTTTCATTTTTGTGGTTTTGATTTTTTACATTGTTTTTTGCAGTTTTTTTTATTTTTTTAAATAAAAAAATATTAAAAACAACAACAAAAAAATCTTTGTCTTCCCACAAGCCAGTTCCAAAGGCTCCTAAACTACATCATCAGATACTGTCACGGCAATGACTCCACTCCTATTACCAAATTCTGTCTTAGCTCCTTCTCTCTTTGTTTAGACAGAATACCCAACACTCAAAGTTAAAAGAGAAGATTTGTTTAGTTCACAGTTTGATGAGGTTTCAGCCCGTAATCAGATGGCTACAAGCAGGGTGTCAGGGCAGGCAAGTGGCGCAGAGGAAAAACAGGCAGGCAGAAACTAACAAGGCAGGCAAGTAACCTGAGCAGCTTCTTTCTGCCACCTTTATCTCAGCTACCAGTATCAAAACATTACCAGTCCAATCTGTGGACTGATTTAATAATCACACACCCTTCAACCCAAGGCCCTTAAACATAGCATTGCACCATGAATCAGTCACACTCTAGATCCAGCAACTTCTGAGAAAAGACCTCACCTAAACCACAGGATGCTTTGGGGAGACATCCTGAAACAAATCATAGCAGTTATTGTTTGGTTTTCTGAGGACAGTGATTCTTTCTGAAGTAAGATGTAATCTCAGTGCTGTTTTAACTTGCATTTTTCTAGTGAGCAATGATGTCGAACATTTTTTCATGTATTTACTGTCTGTTTGTACTTCTGAGAAGTATTTATTCATGACAGTATTAATGAACTCCCAATAAGGAATGTAATCTTTATGTACTACAAATGTGTACTAATAATATTTTACTTGTTAAAAAATAAAAATCTTAGAAAGAAAAGAAAAAGAAAATTAAAATGCAGCAGGAAACATTTCAGAGGTGTTTATCGTGGATGCAATCCAAAGAAAAATCAAGGGAGTCAATTCTGAAGAAAGATGAGAAATTTCTTTAATTAGAATAAATAGAATGAAAGAAAACACAGTTTCAGATGATGTAGGATTTGTAAATGTAATCTTAGAAAAGCAAGAGAATTACATCAAATTTTTTTAGCTTTTTCAATAAAAAATGTTTTAATGCCATGAGCTAAGCATGTCAACATAATTGTTTGATGTTTGGGTAAAAGACTGGGCTCATACATGAAGTTTGAAAAGAATACAAAAGGGGGCAATAATTGAGTTGTCTGGGATAATGAAAAGTAATTTATGAGGCAAGCAGTATTATTTAGTTACTTGATTTAGGATTTTAAAGCATATGCATTTGTAATGTTTAACTTTTCTCAAAGTTTAGGAGTTCTCCTTTAGAGGCAAATTACTGTAATTACATTCATTTGAATGTAAGCAGTGGGATGGATTCCTTTATAACGTTGATATTGGAAACAATCTTCATAAATAATAAGGTCAGTGACCTAATAGTTTAAGTTTGTGTAAAGAGTACATGAAGGTAGAGAAAAGAGACCAGATTAAATTGTGGTTTCTGAGATCCCTTTCTCCAAAAGTGGTGTCTCTTCAACATTTTAAAGATCATGTTAGTCGCTAAAAATTTATTTAAAAGATATGAAGAGAAGCCAGACCCAGATAGAAGGACTACCGGTCATCTGGTAGATACACCTTCGCTCCTTAAAGTGCTGTCTCATTAAGTCATGCATGCTAGAAATTTTCTCCTTTTAATGTTGCATAGAGTTTAGGATGAAAAAGTTAAACTATTTCTTTTGTCACAAAGTCCACAGAAGAGAGAGACATGTGTATACCAGATTATACTTGACCTTGTGTGCAAATGCTTATGAGAACAAAGTGTACACATGTGGGAAAACAACTGCATTATCTCATGAGATTACCTTAATTATAATGCTTCTTAGTTTTCATGATTGAACATTTCCCACAAAGATATCTGCTTAATAAAAACAAAACACTGTGAAAGAAAATGCTGCTGGGTGTGGTGGAACAGCCTGCAATTCCAGTGCTGCAGAGGCTGAGACTGAGGCTGGAGGATCCTTGCAAGTGAGTTCAAGGCCAGCCTGGGCTACAAAGTGAGTTCAAGGCTAGCCTGAACTGCATAGCAAAACCTTCTCTCAAAAAGATAAAAAACCAAAAATACCATGAAGCATGTATTCATATATCTATAATCATGAAAAAGTTTTTATAAGAAACATCATTTTATCAAAACAGAATGAAACATTCACAGAACACCTTTCAGTCATTCGATCTATATTTTGGATATTGTATCCATGCTTTGGAATAGTGGGTATGACACAGTTTTTCTCTCTCATTCAATCCCTCTGACTTCCTAAATCATTTTGTGAAATGTTCCCTTACCTAATATCTATATTTGTGTGTGTTAGTCCATCTTATACATCACAGCCAAACTCTAAGGTCACAATAAGTACAAGGAGGTGTATGTCCAGAACCCACACACTGGAAAGCACATAATCTTACAATTCAGTAGCAACCACTCAGCCATCTCTTGCAACGGAGTAAAACTCCTGCAATGGGTGGACAATAAATAAAAACACAGTTTTAAACATTTAATCACATATAAACATGCTACATGTAATCTCCACAGAGTTGTTTTGCCTTTCTTTCTTTCTTTCTTTCTTTCTTTCTTTCTTTCTTTCTTTCTTCTTTCTTTCTGTCTTTCTTACTTGTTTCTCTTCCTCGCTTCCTCGCTTCCTTCCTTCCTTCTTTTTCTTTTTTCTTTCTTTCTTTCTTTCTTTCTTTCTTTCTTTCTTTCTTTCTTTCCTTGTTTCTTTCTCTTTTGAAAATATGCTGCAGTTATATGCAACACCACTCATTACATAGTTGCAAGATTTGGCCAGTTGCATGGTTAAACTTAGAAAGGTACACATTCTCTGCACTATTCCCTATACAGTGAGAGGTTTGTTGGACAGGAAATAACATAAAAAGCCCAGGAAATTAAGTGTTTACCAAGAACATAAGATACAAAAGATCATGTTGTATGCAAGTACTGCTGGTATTTCTGGAGAACTAAAAATGTATGTGGAGGGGGACATTTAGGCCTAACTTTCAAAGGAACTTCATGAAGGTGTAAGAAACTACTGGATGAAATTAAAAATTAAAAAGAAATGTACAGCCATGCATGCACCTTAGAGACACAGCCATGGGGGGATTGCGGTGGGAAGTAGAGAGGCAAAGATGGGTGTGTATCACAGAGTCCCAGGAGATGCTATGAACATATGAAACAAAAATATTATCAGTCACGCAAGGAAAGGAAGGAGGACATATAAGGCACTGAACATGGTTAACCAGGAAGACAGAATAAACACCTGCATATTATACTGAACAAGAAAAGTACCAAAAACAACATCCAAACACACCTTGGACAACTAAGTAGGTAGTAATGTCATTTACTGTGACACACAAAAAGTCATGAGGTACTTTAGGAATAGTTCATAAAAATAATGGGTGCCAGGTCATAACTCAGTGGTAGAATATCTCGCTAACATGTATGAGGCCCAGGGATCATTCTCCAGAAATACCAAAAAAATGGAATTATTAAGAGTGATCCAGGGCTGGGGATATAGCTCAGTGGAATAAGCGCCTGCTTAGCAAGCACAGGGTCCTGAGTTCGATCCACAGTACCGCAAAAAAAAAAAAAAAAAAAAAAAAGCTTTAAAAAAAGAGTGATCCAGTATAAGCCCTATTCATCCAGTACCTTAAATATTACTGACAGGAAAGATATTTAGAGTAAAATTCTTTTCAAGGCTCAGAAGAAGTACAAACTTGAGGTATTGGTCTACAGTCAGACCTAGATACAGATAATTTATCTAAGTTGTGTAATGGGATTTAATGGATAACCTTCCCAGATTTTTCCTTTCCAAGTAACTTTCATATTTCTTGTAGTGCCAATATACAAGTGTCAGCACTTTGTATTAGTGTAGCCTAAGGCTATTTATACAAATGCAATATCAGAGGTCCCTGTAACGTCCTTTCCCTCATAAATTGGTTAGACTCAACTCTCTATATAGTTTGTCCAGTCTCAAGGTGCAAGCCACACCTAATTTACTTGAAAAATTACTAAGGAAATATTGTTTAAGTATGTCTAATATAGAAAATATTAGTAGAGCTCTAAATAATTTTTTCTTCAAAATCAAATGTTTTCAAAACAATAGAGGTTAGATTTAGTTCAAAAAGTAAGTTAAAATTCCTTCAGTGTATGTTTCATTAATAGAGTTGCCTTGATAAAAATTCACAAGTTTGATTTATACAAATAAAAACTAGCTGGGTGTTGTGGTGCACACCTGTAATCCCAGCACTCGGGAGGCTGAGGCAGGAGAATTGTTGAGAGTTTGAGACCAGCCTGGGCTACGAAGTGAGCTCAAGGCCAGCCTGAACTGCACAGAGTCTCAAAAAGACCAAAAAAGAAAGAAAGAAAGAAAGAAAGAAAGAAAGAAAGAAAGAAAGAAAGAAAGAAGAAAGAAAAGAAAGAAAGATTGTCATAGTTAAATCTTGAAAACAACCCAAATACCCATCAACTGAGGAATGAATAAAAAATATGTGGTATTTTTATACAATGGAGTATTACTTAGCTATAAAGAGACATAAACTCAAAGCTTTTTATAGGTAAATGGATGCAGCTAGAGACCATACTCATAGTGAAATAAATCAGACCCTCATGTGTAAACATCATATTGTCTCCCTAGTATAAGAACCTGAAAGAGTAAATAAAATCCAAAAGATACAAAAGTGTGAAAGGGAAAGAAATTGCTCAGAAGGAAAGAACAACTGGGATGAGGGAAGGGAGAAAAGGAAGAAAAAGGAAAGAGAAATATACATACATATATACACATACACACACACACACACACACACAACTAAGATAATTGTACTACTAATTTCTATTGGTATATTGAAAGGAATAGTTAATGCCTAAATTTTTTGACCAATTTTATGAGATTATATATGGTAATCTGAACAACTACCTTGAAGACAACAATATGCAATATAACAAAAGTTGAAATCCTATCATGTTGTTTTTTGAAATTCTGTACTTGTAATGTTTTTTTCTTATTTTTTGTTCTCTTTAAAATAAAAATAATTAAATAAATAAATATTCATTAGTACATAGTGTTCCATACATATTAGCATCAAAATTGATATATTGGGCTGGGGATATAGCTCAGTGTAATAAGTGCCTGCCTGGCAAGCACAAGGTCCTGAGTTCAATCCCCAGTACCGCTAAAAAAAAAAAAAAAAAAGAAAGAAAGAAAGAATCTGTGCAAAATTGATCTATTATGGGTTTTGCCTGAATTTATTATATAATTATTATATATATGCAAAAAACTGAACTTGGATTTAATGCTCAAAGATCAATGCAATTCTTTACAACAGCACCTTTTACCACCTCAGTTATTTATGGAATTTCTGTGTTTAGATCATGATTTCACTAAACCTTCTATTTACCTTAGCACAATTACCAAACTTGTAAAACTGATTGCTCCATAAGTATATAAAATAATGAATAGTTTTAGTAATTAATGTTAAACGGTTTAATATTTTGATACTGTATGATTCATCTACAAAAAGAGTGTAATTCAATCATGTTTCATAGTGTAACTCAGAGTAAGAAAAGAAATAAATGCCCAGTGATGATACAGATGGAAAACAAGTTGCATTGAAAATTACGTTTCATTTAAAATTTCCATTTTACTTTGAAAATTTTCTTTCATCAATTTTACATATTTGTATATCATTACTCTAAATACAAATTGACACCAAGTTGTATAAATCTGTAATAAATATATTGTTAGATTTTATACTGTAAAGAAAAACTCTGAATAAGCCAAACATAAGTATATATTGAAATTATATAATTAATAAATTATATTCAAAGTCAAGATTTTAGTTTCATTTTGCAGAAATATTTGTCACTTGATATTTCTGAAAGAAACCTGTAACTTTAGGGTCAATTATTGTTTACATGGTACCAAACAATATGAAATTAACACTACATGCTAACTAGACAACATCTACTAAACACTTCTGAAGTATCTAAAACCAAAAATATTTAACCTACTTTCAATATTTTATTCGACATTCAACCTAGATCAATTTTAATTTGAAAGAACCTGTGAAATCCCAGTTTTGAAATCAATATGATTAGATATTGAAGAAGTGGTTCAAACAAAATGAATGCTCATTTACGAAAGAAAATAATGAGAACATCTTGACTTTTGTCTAAATATATTGATAATTTAAATTACAAATTATGAGCAAAAGGAAATTCTAGTATTCAATATGCAGTTTGTGTATGTTTCTCTTTATGCTTTACAATGATGAAAAGCTCCAGCAACAAAATTATAACAAACTGACTTTGACATGTTGAATATACATTTGGTAATACATTTTTTTAGTTCAGTATTTAAAAATATTATATAATGTGAGAGAGATATACATTGCTGCACAAGAACTATCATATTTTACTATTATGAGTGTGAGATCTAAATTAGTTAAGGGAAGAATTTCCAGGCTGAGGTCATAAAAGATACCTGAGGCAACAACCTATAATGAGTGATTTCAACCCGTTTGAGATAAGAATTCTCTAAAGAGGGGCTGGGGATATAGCTCAGTGGAATAAGTGCTTGCCTAGCAAGCGCAGGGTGCTGAGTTTGATCCCCAGTACCGCACAAAAAAAAAAAGAAAAAAAAATTCTCTAAAGACTTAAATCAGTAGTAAGTGACGTATATCTGTAGGACAAAAACAAAAGAAGGGAAAAGAAAGATAAAAGAAAAGAAAGGGAGGAAAAACATCAAAGGGAGAAAAATATGCGTGGACTTCTACAGTCAGGTAGGAAATCGGCAGAGAGGATGGATCAGCTTAATTAGGTTTTAAGAAAATGAAGGATATCCTGAAGTCCAGCATGAGGTCCTGTGAGTGTGTGTGTGTGTGTGTGTGTGTGTGTGTGTGTGTGAGAGAGTGTGTGTGCGCGTGTATGTGTGTGTGAGGTATGTTTCTTTTCTATTTTTTTATTTTAAAGAGAAAATAATAACAAAATAACAAGAAGAAAAAACCAAAACAATAAAAATGATACAGGATTTCAAAACAAGATGATAGGAATTAATAATGGTTGTCATTTTACATACTGTTATCTTCAATGAAGTTGCTCACATTACCAGATGTAAGAATGTAACACTGATCAAACAATTGAAGACAATAACAAGTCATAAAAAAATTAGAAATGAAACAGAGATTCATTAAGCAAGATGATAAGAATTCAACAATGGTTTATGTTTCAACATCTATTTTTTTGCCAGGGTCAAGTAAACTCCCCATTGCACAACAAAAGTAAAAGGCAAAAACTGTGCTTAAAATATTACATTGAAATAATCTAAATATGACTCAGTTTTGCAGCTTAGATTAAACAGTGTGAAGGCACCTTTGGCCATGACAACGAGAATCATGTGTAGAATTATATTATTAACAGGAGTGCAGGAATGGAGAGAAGTGATTGGGTGGACAAAGGCAGATTTGTGTCTTTCTGAAGTTCTCTGTCCTTAATCCTGCTGCTGAGAAAGGCATTTGTCCACAAGTACGCAGACAAACTTTCTCTGTGCTTGATTTTCTGTTCCTCACACTGGTACATCAATATTCTGCATTACTGGATCATGTGAAGTAGAGACCGATCCAGGCTCATGATTCAGTGAAATTTGCTACCCACTAAATAATGCTCTTTTATGTTTCAATGCATAAAAACTTCTGTAAATTAATGATGGCCTAAACTAAAACATTTTATAATTAATGATCTATTTCACACTGAAGCTAGAAGTATCCCCCTTGTATATGGGTGAAAAGAAAGGAAATTTTGTAACTTCAAACTCCTAAGTATTCTGCTTTTCAAGTGGCATGTACATGGGAAGCTGAATCCTTCAGTGTGTTTATAATAAAAACAGAAATGTTGCACTTATCTCAAGATGAACACAAATCATCTAAAAACAAGAAAGCCAGATGGTAAGTGATCACAGGCAAGACGCCATTGGTCCAACTGGGTCAGAGCCATCCAGCAGCTGCTCATCAAGGCACTGAGGGGAGACTGTTCAAACGTACAAAACAGAAAGGCTCCACCACCATCTTGCAGATGTCAGTAAAGATAGGAACAGAAGGTAGCATTTAGTGTTTCTAATACCTGTATGTGCACATATTAGATACATTATATTATATGTTATAATAGAGGATTTTAATTCCTGTTATATTGAATATTTGATACTTGAATAAATTGTGTTCATTCTAGAATTGAAACTGAAGTGCAGAATATTTTTTTCAGTAAAAATATATAGACCTAGAAGAGCAAGCTGAATGGTGTCTATTTCACTTGATTACCCCACCATTTCATTGCATAAACAATGATCTCCTACTGATTGATTAGTAAGGAAAGTTCAGAACACACAGGTAGGAAGACAGAGCTGGCTACTTAGGTAAATTTATTGAGCAGGAATTATATCTAATATTACTGAAAAGAATATTTTCCAGTGTACTGCCATACTGCCATGGTGCATGTAATACTTGTCCTTAATTAAATCACTAAAAGTCACTCCAGGTAATGAGTATTCTAAAACCACGACTTATATTACCTACAAAAGATAAAATATTAATCACACTTTCTGACACGCTCTCAAAATTAGTCATTCCTTGAAAATGAAGTATAGTTCCTTCTCTGTGTCTTTAACACCACTGGCAGTGGAAATGAACAAAATTGGTGCTCACAGGATAATTAGGTGGAAGTGGGATATGTAGACTTTAAATTACAAGCTGTTATAAGCACAATGCACCAAGAGATATAACATGGACAACCTATTTAAGAAGGCAGTAAATGACAGTGTGTGGAAGTAGAGTGGAAATGGGGTGGGCAGAACACAAAGGAGAGGTACGGACTCAGGGTGTTGAAAAAATTGCCACTGTCTTCACTTCTCATTCTTTGTCAGAAGAGTCACTGTATCTAAGAGGAAAAAAATCAATATTGAAGTATTAAGACATGTGTGGTGGCATACACCTAGAATCTCAGCCCTCAGACGGCTGAGGCAGGAGGATCACTGTGAGTTCAAGGCCAGCGTGGGTTACAAAGTGAGTTCAAGGCCAGCCTGAACCGCAGAGTGAGACCCTGTCTGAAAAAAAAAAATGCATTAATCCTCCTCATTGCACTATTTTATTTATGGAGTAAAATTTACATAATTCAAAAATACTCTATCTTTACTTGGCTTAAGGTTTTACTTGACCCTTGAAGATAATATGTGTTATGGTTGATTCATTGTGTCAACTTGAGAAGTTTACAAGTTTACCTATGTGACTCACCAGGGGGCCAGGGTCCTCACTTTGTAAACATCCTGAGCCTGTGCAAGAGGAGGGCATGGAGATAGTGTAGCACCCAAAAGCGTTGCTTTTACTGACTTCTACCACTTTAAATGGTTACTCCCTCACCTGTCACCCTGCCTCAGAGCCAGCTGATTATAGACTGACACAACCACAAACTGTGAGCTAAATAAGCCTTTCCTCCTTTCACTTTGGCTGTCAGGTATTTTGTGTCAGCAATGACAGAAAAGTAACTAACAAATATGCTTTAAGGATACTTGATGAGGGTCTTTGATGAAGTGTATTGCTGACACATAAATTTTTGAGAGATTTTCCTAGAAATTCAGGTTTCTCAGTGTTTCTCTGTAGCTTCGACTTTTGGGTTCTGCCCCTGAAGTTAGTATGTAGAGTCTAGAAACAAGAAATAAGTCTAGAAATAAACAATTCTCTTACTTTCCCCTCAAATTGCTTTCTCTTGCAGCTATGCTCCTTAAATGTTCTATGTTTTCAAAAGGAACAGAACATACAGTTCTAAAAACAGATACGAGCTAAGCTCAAAAATGATGGCTGAATAGACATGGCCAGTGATCACCTTTTCTTGCCCCACACAGAAAAATTCAGCTTCTGGATAGCTGTAATTTAAGGTGAGCAACCATGGGAGAATGCTGGAACCAGCAGGGCAGAGAAGGGAGCCTTGTAAATGCCCCGACTTGGGGCAGCAGCACTGAAGAACAAAGCGCTTGGGAAACACTAGTATGGCTGAGTTGTGACTCCTTGCCAGAGGAGTGACTCCTCCATGTAGAGGAAGTAATTAACAGGTGAGTCCTTGCAAGAGCCATCAGTACAGAAGCTGGCATTCCTAGGTATGGGAAGGTTCCTGGAGTCATAAAGCTGAAGACTGGTAAAGGGAGCAAACCGCACAGTAGCCTTTCTTTGTAGAAGGAACTCACATTGTCTCCCCATAACACACCGTAAGGCTCAAGTTCCTGGGGCTAGATGCCATCCTTAAGGGAAACTCCTACCTGAATTCATAGCGCTTGGCTCTTCAGAACCCCCTGCACGTCTCCATTTCTGGGAGACCAGTGACATTCTCCCACACTGGCCTGGGGGATGACAGCCTCTCAGGTTCAAATCTCCCCACAAAGGAACTGTAATCCCAGCATTCCAGTTTGATGGGTGTTGAAGACAATAGTTGTTTCAGCACACAGGGGAGTAGGAAGTCCCGTGCTCTCCGGCGACAGATCAGAGCCTTGACTCTTGAGAATCGGCTCCAGCCAGCTAAATGCACACTGCTGTTGGTGTCAGGACGGATGGCCCGTCCAGGTGCAACAACAGCAGCACGGTCATGAGTGGGCACATGCTCCTCTCGCATCGGGCTAGGAAGCTATGACCATGCACCGCATCTTTGCTGTTCTACCCTATGCCATTTCCTAGCAGGCACTGATGTCTTTGCTCTGTGCAAACATCACGGGAGCAAGCTGTAGTTGTCCTTTCTGCAGAGGGACCAGGTTACTGCCAGTGCTGAGGTCGGGTGCTCCAGCCCTTCTACTGCTGATGGGGCTACCGTAGCCCGAAGGTATTGCCAGCCATGCAGATCACTTTTATGGTACATGTGATTACCTGACTTCTTCTATCAGCGCCCTGCCGGAGCAGCCACGGAGTGGGCATCCACACCCGCCACTGCATATACCGCACCTGCCTGAGACCTGAGAGGCCCCGCCGTGTGCAGCCTCAGGATAGCTCCTCTGACCTCACCTCACCACACCCTCTCCCAAAGCCCCACATCAGAGCTTAAAAAGGAAGATGACACTGTGGTGCGCAGCAGGAAACAGAGCCAATATCACACAAGGAAGTAACAGCTCAACTCACACGGACGCCCCAGGCACAACATTAGGTGAAATGCGCCTACAGAGGTTCCATCAAAAAGGCCTGTCCATAAACTTGGCAGTGAAAAATGATCTAGCAGATGCCAATAAATGTATTAAAGCACACTCTCAATATTGTTAACCATCATGCAAATGAAGGAAATACGATCTGACCTCAGTTAGAATGGATATTAAATAGATAATTGAATGAGTGAATGAGGAAAAAAGAAAGTAAAAATAAATGCTGGTGAGGGTATAGAAGAAGAAACATCATAAACTGTTTGTGGGAGTGTAAAATAATACACTGTAATAAGTTAAGTTAGCTTAAACAGGAAGCAGCACGGAAATTCCCCCAAAACCCACAGTTAGATCCATCACATGATTCCCATGCCCCACTTCTGGCTGTATATTCATGGTGTTTTAGTTAGGGATTTGTAAGGGAATAGATTGAATACTGGACACAAAAATCTATAAGATTTTCTTACAATATTCACCCAAAACCTCAAATGTAGGGAGTGTAAAGATCTGTCCCTGCACTAGAGACTTGAAGAAGCTTCCTGAAGGCCTAGAGCCCCTGGAAATGTCTCATGCAGGTCCACATAAAGGATCTGCATTGGAAAGGCCCAAGGGCAAGCAGTGAAAGGTAGAGGTCCGCACTGGCAGGGTGAAGGATCTGTAGGAGAGGCTGAGGGATCTGTACAGGATCCAGGAAGTGGGGCTCAAGACAAAAGTGAAGATCAGAACTCCCCCTAAGAGAACGGCAGGCATGCCCAGCAACAGTAAGGTCAGGAGCTCCTCAGATGGAACGCGGGAGTTCATAGCAGGAAAACCTGCAGCAGCAAAGCTTCTCCTGGGGAATCAGCAATGTGACCCCCTCCCATTCCCCTTTTATGCCACTGTCCACAATCCGCAGGTGGGTCTTCCACCCCCAGAACCATGCTGATTCAGTCACCTGGGCAGTCCCACCCAAACAGACCGTAAATTAACTTACCACATGTCGGAAATGAGAGCAGCATTCCTGAAAGTTACCTGCAGCCCATATTTATTGCTGGACGATCCCCAGCAGCTACGATATAGAACTAGCCTCGGTACCCATCAATAGAAGAGCAGATAAGAGAAGTACAGTGCTATACACAATGAGATATTCATGCATAAAAAAGAATGGGAATTGGGAAATACTGTTTTCAAATTACCCAGACATTGAAAGACAAGCAGTAGCATAGTATTTCTCGTATATGAATGTTGTTAAGACTAGTTTACTAAAAGTACAATTTAAGGGTTTTTGAGAATTCAATTTATAAATAAAATTGAAAATGCTAGAGAGTTTTGAAACTCAGCCATATTTACCTTAAACCCATTTATATCCTCTCAACTCCATGAGGTTGTGTTTCCCTTTTCGTCACTGCTCAAATGATGCAGTGAATTTCTTCACCTTCCTGTGGTTTTCTTTTATGACTTTATTTGTGCTATGTTTCTGTGTAGAGTTGCAAATATATACTGTTAGAAAAATTGCACTTTCTAAAATTCGGTTGTGAATAACCATGTTATTTAATGAAGGACACAACTAGCCCAGATATAGGAGCTTCAGGTTTTGGCAGACTTGTGTTTAGTTGCTGCAGATCCTAGCCTGACACTTTAACAAACCAAAGAAATGCATGAAGATATCTGATGGTTAATTCAGGAGCAAATCAGAAAGCTTCCTCCTTGTAGGAAGTTATTTTCATAAGTGAAACATGACTCTATTATATTTTGCTTAATTACTAATTCAAGGACAGCACAATATCTGTCTTTTATAAATTTATAATAACCAATGTTTAGTGATATTTCCATTTAAAAATATATTTATTACACATAAATTCATATCTCACATAAATGCTGAACTTCTATTCAAAATTCATGTAAATTACTTTTCACTTCTTGAAATAGAATTTAGTTAATTATCAATTTATTAAAATAATTTTAGGAATACTTGTAAAATATAATTAGGCATTCTGCTTTCCAGATGAAGTAGTTCAATCAGCAGCATGTGTTTAGACATGTGGCTGCAAGCAAAAGTTTTAGAAAGAACTACTATTCTTTTATTAACTCTAAAATAATTGGAGAACTGAGGAAGATAGTATCCAGAGGTCAGGAGGGAAAATTGTGGAAGAAGGTTTCCTTTTCATTTTGTTATTATGAAAGTGATCTTTGAGCCAAGGAAACTACTGTAGATTAATATACTACTAAATCACAAAATGTTATTAAAATCTCACAAAACTTTTAACTAAGAAGCTCTGCTCTGTTTTCTCAGACAAAATCTCATTGCTTCCAGCCATACGTTCACATCACATGCCCTGTCCTTTTTTAGAGAAAATACATGTAACAGGTAGAGAGGAGGTGTCATTGTTCTCCATGATCTGCTGCAAAACACACACCAGCAACATTTTAGTTTTTCTCTTAATTTTAAAAATACTGGCGAATGTACAAAAGCAGAACAATGAAAATCACTTGCTGGTACCTCCCACCATGCCTGATAATCCTTTGGAATAAGGTTTCCACTATGGTTTTTCTGGTTCTTCCCCCAGAATTTCAAGAAGGCTCCTAATTCAACGTACCCTGTCAAGTTCTTAATTCGTTCCAGTTCCTCTTATGTGAAGTACAACATACCCATAACCTAGTGCCTAAGAAGACAGAATAGAATGGCAAAGTCATGTAGAAATTTTAAACGAGGTCTCTAATGATATAGAGCTCTAAAGAGATCAATAATCTCAAAATGGGAACCTGAAAATTTTTAGTTTACTTTCTGAATTACTCAATTCATTGTTATTGTGCTCTTTCCCTGCAGAAGGTCAACATTTTGGCAAATATAAATATATTTTTGTGTCCATTATTAGTACTTATTCTTCAGTACAATTAAAAACAATACATAGTGAAAATATTAAGTACAAGTGAAAAGAAATGGCAATTGAAAGGAGGGAAAAACTCATTTGACTTTTAGGAGTCAGACAAGTATTTGAGTTCTGAAAGGAGAAATCATGTATTTCTAGACAGTGAAAGTTTTAGAAATTGGGTGAAGACAAAGGTGAACAGTATTTGTAAAGGTGTACATAGACTTCAAGGTTCTGGTTGTATTATGATTTCATTCTTGTTTAGAATTGATAACTGTCTTTCACTTGTAAAGCAGGTTCTGAAATGGAGAAATTGCCAAATGACTTGATCTAAGTGAAGATGAGAAAGGTAATGGAACGATGTTTTTATTATTGGTCACACTGAGGGAATGGATTGAAAAGCAATAATTTTCAGTCTTTGAAGGAAGAATTAGAAGCTACTTTACTCATGCATGGAATTGAACAGAGATTCAGATAGTAATTTGTAAACACAAAGGAGCTCATCTTAAAAATAATACTGAAAATTATATGTACCAAACAATAACTAGCACCATTATGAGTGAATATCAGTATATTAAGATACTGAGGGAAGCTGTGATTTCTATGTAAGGGATTTTTGTTTGCATTTGAAAGTTGGATGCTTCACTATTATTAAATAACTTTCTCAATGTCAGTGTCATTTCCCACCCTTACTTTCCAACAATTGTGCTTATGTTGGTAAGGAAGCAATTTAGGCACTGGAATACCTTAGTCATGTTTTTTGAGTTATCCGTCTTCTGTGCATTGTTGAATCTCCTTAAGGAGTTTATCTTCCTCTAGATCCCACTAACTGTAACATCCTGGGAGCAGTGTTTATCCACTTTCGGTAATCCAAAGAATGACACAGCTAGATTCAAAGGTTCCCTATACTCATCCATATCCCACTCATTTCTCTCAGTTTTAGTCTGATAGAAATGCATGCATTTTCCCTTTCCCCAATGTAAGATTTTATTTAGTCTCTGATCCTTAAACAACGTAAGGATGTGCCAAACAATTTTATTGTAAAGGAATAAGAGCTGGCATTGAAGATAATAGAATGGGCAACACTGCCATGGAAATAAAATATTTAAATTTAAAAATAAAACCCATCAGGCAACTGCGAGTATCAACAGAAAAGATTCACAACAAAGAGAACAGGACAAACTCCTCTCAAAAGACCAAAAAAAAAAAAAAAAAAGAAAATGGGGGGCTTGTTTTCACCTGCATTACATTTGTCTCTGGAGGGGGCGGCTCTAGGCAAAGATTTGAATGTTGGCTCTAGCAGTACTTTGTCCTGTGGAATGTCTCCAGGGAGTCTGTGACTGAGACCCAGATTCAAGCCCATTGTAATCTCCTCGCAGGATGCGACATACAGAGCGGCAGATTTGTGCGGGACGGGGTTGTGCAGATGTAGGCTGATGGTGATGCTACACCCTGAAGCTGAAGACAGCATCTAGGCATCCTCCAAACTATCGGGTTTCACTCCTTGGTTTGAAAGATGGAGAAAGAAATTCAATTTGAGAGAATGATTGTACCTGGAGGGAAATAACACTGAAACACTTCATGATCAAACAGAACCAGAAATGAAGTGAGGCAAAGAAGACGTGGCTTGATAACAGAAATCATTTAGGATGTGTCTAACCTGCGCTGTAGCGTATGAAAATGTGACCTTGCCATATTGAATCCTCTTGATAATTTACTCAGTGTTTTCCTCCTTGAAAGAAAAATGCTAATGAATTAGAGATAATGGGATTGTCCACATAAAAGAGGAGAGACTTTTCTAAAAAAAAAAACTTTATAAAAATAATGAGAAAAAGTTTGACTAAGCACTGGAAATGTGTAGAAATGTCTGTAAAATGGTTTACATTCATATAATTTCAATAATGGGAAGACATCACCTAAAAATAGGCAGGAGTAGCCCATGAGGTCAATTTCAAAACTGGAAGACTGTAGTTGGTGATTTTACAAATATCTAAAGAGAAAGCCTGAAATTTGTCATTTGAAAAAAAGTTTCAGAGTATTTTTCTAGGTTTTCAACTTCTCCAAATATCAAAATAGTGAGAAAGGAAAGGTGGTACTTGGCACACTTAAAAATAAAAGACTGAAATATTTTTGTCTCTCCTAATCATTATTCATTCATTCAGTCACAAATATTTGTACAAGTATGAAGTAACAATTATTGTGTGCCTTATATATCAGATGACCTCCACTCTTTCTTTTGCTTGAAAATTAAATATTCATAATACTATTATATTTACCTTAAGAATACCAACAGATGTATTATAAATTCACGTGGTTTTGTTAAGGTTGAAAAATACTTCTTGGTTCTAATTTGTTTAGTTTCAATAAGAATTATTTTCAAGTTGCTCTAATTTTGACATGGAATTGGCTTTAAATTTCAGTGGTAACTATTGTCATTTAATTAAACATATTAAATACATACTTGTTGAAGTTGCATTGCCTGGCAACTAACTTGCCCCTTGGATACAAAGATGTGAAAAATAAGAAATTCTACTAAAAATAAAAAATATGATATATTAAAGATATTTGTATGAAATGTAACAAAATTATATACCAAGAACTCTTGTACTTTTAAAATGATAAAGGCAATATAAACAAAAATATATTATGTATGTCTAATGAGCATTATCATACTTTATCATCATAAATCATTTAAACTGTCAAATGATAAACTTCAGGTGCAAAGCAATTATAAGTTAAATATCTATACAAATTAAAAATAGGACTACTAGTAAATTTTAATATACTATTTATTTTTACAGCAATGATTTATTTAGGTAACTACATACTCAAATTGTTTTGTTTTTCAAAAAATTGAGAATATTTTTTAAATGGGAAAATTTTTATTACAGTGTAATATATACATAGGCTGCCATATTTAAAATTTCCTGTTTATCCCTGAACACATATATCTGAATCTAATAATAATTCTTTCACTCAATAACTATTGAAAATCTACTCTATGTATTATATATTTTATTTATTATATACTCTCATTTTTAGAGGTGAGGGACAAAGATAGGGATAAGCTACAAATAAGTTTTTATGAACCATGTATATAATTACTTGTATAATTTTATATGATTATTATAATACTACATAATTTATTATAATTCTTTATATACTATTCATAAAATTTTATATATATAGTTTTGTTGTTTTTGTTGCCATTTTGAGACAACCTCCCACTATATACTTTAGGCTGGCCTTGAACTAACTATGTAGCCCAGGCTGGTTTCAAAATCACAGAGATCCGGAAAAAAAAAAAAAAAAAAAAAAAAAAAAAAAATCACAGAGATCCTCCTGGCTCGGCCTCCAAGGGCTGGGATTACAGGTGTGCATGACCAGTGAGAAGAAAATGCATACATATCTACTGTGATGTGGACTATATTAATCTATAAATGCATTAAAGAAAACAGACCACCATAAAACATGGTGTATGACGTCAGTAATCCTGAAAAAGACGGGCCATTTAAAAGGGAGTTTGGGGGAGGCTTACTCAGACAATGAACTGTGAGCAGACAGGAATGTACACGGACTGACCCACAACCATAAGACAACGGGCAGAGTTGGTAAAAGGTGTTCAAGGCTCATGAAACAGCCATATGATGTATGAAGTTTAGATGTACAGCATGACTGGGATGGAACGACATTGGCATATTCTCAGCCAAAATTGTAATATCCTACTTGTATATTTAATTATATATTCTGCAGCCTATTACGGTTTGCACAGCAAGAACAGATGGTGACTTGGAATAAGATGGCGGTGTTGGAAATGGGGGAAAAGGTCATCCAAGCTTCAGGTATGTGCTGTTTGTAAACAGAAGGGAAGACATAAGTGAGAAAGAAAGCAGAATTGGAGAACTGGGGGATGAACCAAACTTCTACAGGCTGTAAAAAATGTGAGCATTGGTTCCACTACCCAGTAAATAAAATATTAGAAAATGAACAAGAGGTAAAAATAATGTGCTTTTAATGAAAGGAAACTATGTGTGAAATGATTAATAGTCTTTAAAATTCTTTGTATTTACCAGTACATGCATCTTACAATTATCTTGGAGTTGCTACATGTACATAATACAGCTTGTTTATTTCTTAATTCTCTTCCTTCTCTTCCCTCACTCTTCTAATTTCTCCTTTCCCTCTTTTCATGTTTGTACATGTTATTAATCTCAGTTTGTGCTTATGGCAGATGAATTGCCTATTCATTGAGGTCACTAGGATCCTGTGCATGGCCTACTTTGCTGTACCTATTTCCCATCCCTGGCCCTTTCATCTTCTAGATTCCTTCTCATCTGCAAGACATCTATCCTCTTGTCTCCTTCTGTCCATCCTTCGGTTTTCATTTAGCGTGTACTTTGCCCTACTCAAATAAGAGACATCACATGGTATTCAGCATTTTGTGTCAGATTTATTTCACTGAACATTATACATTGCAGGTGCACCCATTTTCCTACAAATGCCTTAAATCTGTCCCTTTTATAGGCAAACAGTATTCCATTCCATTATATATGGATATCACACTTTATCCAATTATCTGTTGATGGTTAATACAGGCTGCTTCCAGGATTTAGATATTATAAATTGTGCTGTTATAAAACACCAGTCTGCATGTATATCTGTAGGATTCTGTCTTAGGCTCTTTGGGAGGATACTGAAAGGGTGATGTCTGGATCATATTTAATTTCTAATTTTAGTCTTTTAAGAAATCTCCATATTGATTCCCATAATGGTCATAGTAGTTTACATTCCCAACAATAATGTAGGATAGATCCTTTTTCTACAGCTATGCCAGCATTTGCTATTTTTTTATTTCTTGGTGATTGGCATTCTTTATGGAGTAAGATGGAATCTTAGTGTCAATTTAATTTGCATCTCTTTAATGGCCAGAGATGTTGAACATTTTTTCTTATATTTGTTTGCCATTCGTACTACTTCTCTGTGAACGATCTGTTCATTTCACTTGGCCAGTTCTTGACTGGGTCCTTAGTTTTAGGTGTTCTGATTTTAAGTTCTTTATATATTCTAGATATTATTCTTCTGCCTGAGGAGTAGCTGGCAAACAATTTCCCATAGTATAGATTATCTCTTCACTCTAACATCAGTTCTTGTGCTGTACATCAAGAGTTTCAGTATGATATAATGCAGTACCATTTGTTGAACCTTGTTGTTGTTTTTTATGTGATTTGGTTCTATTTATAAAATCCTTTCCTACACTTGTAGCTTCAAGTGTTTTACCTAAATTATCTTCTACTCTGTTTAATGGTTCTGTTTTAATGCTTAAATCTTTGATCTGTTTTGATTTTAATTTAGTACACAGTGGGAAATATGGGTCAAGTTTCAATCTTCTCCCAACTCCACTTGTCAGTATAGGCTATTTTTCTCGAACATATACTTTTTGCCACTTTGTCAAACTCAAGTAGCTGAGTGTTACTAGTGATGTTTCTGCACCTTCTTTTCTGTTTCATTGATCCATGTTTCTGATTTTCTTCCAGTACCATGTCATTTTATCACTCTTGCTTTGTAGTGTAGCTCAAAGTTAGATATTTTAAGGCCTTCTCCTCTGCTTTTGTTGCCCAAGATTGCTTTTGCTGTTCTGGTTCTATAAGAATTTTATGATTGCTTTCCCTAGATCTCTAAAATAGGCTGTTGACATTTTGATTTTGACAATGTGGTCATTTTGACAATATTAGTTCTGCCTATCTAGGGGCAAGGGGCATCTTTCCATTTTCTGATGTCCTCTCTCTCAATCTCCTTTGTCAGGGTAGTGTAATTTTCTTCGTAGAGGTCTTTCACTTCCTTTGCTTGATTGTAGGGCTGGGAGTACCGTTTAGGGGATGCTAAAGGTCACATGTCTGTGTACCACCAATTACAGCTGGAGCATTTAAGGACAATACTTTGCAACCTCAGACCCACTAGCGTCTTTATAGATTTCAACCTAGGTACACCTCCAGTGCCACAGAAATCCATTTAGCCCAGCACAAAAATGCAGCCAAGAGGAACAGGAAGCCTAATGCTTCTGAGAGTAAATGTCAATCAGTGCTGCCTGGTGGAGGTGGCTGGTAGCTGCCGTAGACTACCACCCTATCCGGCAAATAATTTTGAAAGCATTCTGAGTGTGTATCTCTGGGGACTCAGCAACTAAGCTTTGTTGTCAAAGGTGGTTAATTTTATGTATACCTTGGGCTAGTTCTCAGGACTTAGATACCGGGTGAAACTTGACTCTAAATATTTCTGTGAGGTGTTTTTAGATGACATTAACATTTCCGTGAGTAGTCCTTGAGTAGGACGGATTATGTTACATAATGTGTTGGGTCTTGTTCAATAAACTGAAGGGCTTTAGAAAAAGAAAAATGACCCAGATTTCCTGAAGTAAGACTACCATGGCATTTGAGAAGTATCATCTCTTCCCTGGGGCTCCAGTCAGCTAGCACGCCCTGCAGAATTTGGACTGCATTAGAATGAAAAATGTGCAAATATATTATGAATTATGATTTTTTTTTGTATAATTGTGACCAAAACAGATTTTGGTACTAAGAGTTGTTCCTGTGGGACTTAACAATGAATTTTTCTGATTTCATTCTGAGGTTTCTGGAATTGTATTTTAAAACTGTGTTACTCTATCTCCAGGAATAAAAAAAGCACTGACAATTCTTGGTGTCGTATAGTATCAGATTTATGAAGAATATCTCCACTGGACATTTCCGTTTAAATACATAACAGCAGCAAGAATCGTGGTGATCAGGTAAATATTTGAACCTTTTTATTGAAAATAATCACAGGACTTTAGTTTCACATGTGAAACAGGAATAGTGTCCTCTGTCTCAGAGAGCTGTTAAATTAAAGAATTAAAGAAATGAGATAACTCTTCTGAAATATCTAGCAAAATATATGCTCAGTAAAGTGTCCTACAGTATCACCAAAGCTGTCACCATGGCTTCTGTGACTGATTCTCATTTTTCATTTATTGCTATCACTTGAACAACATTTGTGGCTGATTGACTAGTTTCCAACACACTTTTAGTCGTGGTGTTTTAGTGATGAGAATAACCTCTCACCTTCTGTGCTGGGTGAAAGGAACTTTAAAAAGTTACATACATGTTTAAAAAGGAGAGCATAATGAAAGGTATTTCTTGTGAGAGAAAGTAAAAACCCAGACCTAGTGGGAGTGGGGGAAATCTATGAGAAAGAAACAAATGTGCGAAGGGAACTGAGAGTCGAATATTTACTCAGGTCAGAAGTGTTGCAGACTGAGTTTATGTGAGGATGCGTTCAGTTCTGACAGATTTGAAACCGGGATTAAGGAGTCTCTCTCCAGGACTTTAATGCCAGAGCAGGGGGACCACTTCTCAGAATCTTGAAATTTGAAAATTTTGGCTGAGTTAATTCCCACTTCTTGTATTTCTTTGCTTCTTACAACAAAAACTCATATAGAATCTACTCATGTAGTCAGAACTCTTGCTCACTGTACTAACTTATTTAAGATCAAAGTTTAAAATGCCAGATGTCCCCTATATTTTGAAATAAGCAGTGATTTTATTCTTCCATTTCTCTTTTAATTTGTCCACCAATTTAACTATTGTCCAGACCTTCTGCCAAAATCAATTCTTCTTATATTTATTTATATAATAGCTCTGTAAGTTTCTAAATGTTTATTAAATGTTTCATTTAATAATATATTTGAATTATTATCAAACAGCATTATTTCAAATATTTTACATACTAATCATGAAAACTTGCTGAATACATGATACATAAATATGAGCATTGTATTAATTGAATGCAGAAAAATCTGATAATCTAACAGAAATAAACCTATGACAATGTGCTTTTGAATACTTTCTCTAAAGAATATATTCAATCCCCAGATTTTGATAAATTACTTTCATAGCAAAAGAAATAAACATATACAGAAAGAAAAAGAAAAAACTATCATATAATAACTTAAAGAAAAATAAACACATGCAACATTAAAACATACAGGTAAACTAGAATATTCTAAATAATACTGAATGCACATAAATGGAAAACATGCCATAATGAGAAGAAAAAGACAAAGAAAAATAAATGTAGGGTGAATGTTGGATAATGAGACAGATTGTTTTGTTGAACTTGATGTAAAAGGTAACTGATTACTGTGCCAAATAATTCTGATCTTTGTCACAAGCTGTAAAATTAGGAAACAACCCAATCCCCAGTGTCAGCTTTCATAGGCACTTGCCTTTCCAATCGCTACATTAGCATATTTTACATTTATTTGATAGAAACTTTTGCATCTCTTTTATCAAGGGAGTTTTGCATTTTTTCAATAAGGCAGAAATTATTATGAAAATTGAATTCTGCTCCTCTCTTGTGAACTGGACTTTTTATTTGCATCAGAGAAAAATTTTTTGAATACCAGGGAATATTAGGATCCTTATTTTTTTCATTTCCATATTTTGCCCCAAGAAGTGCATCAGCCTACTATTTCTTTCATTCTCATTTAAAGTTTGTAACATCAAAGTAACAAATGTACTCTTAGAGTTTAGTTACTCTGTAATCTAGTGACTTGCCACCACCTTGGGCATTCAGAAAATACGGAGCGTGAAGCACCAGGAGTTATAGATACATTTATGTCTGAGGATACCAAGCTACTGCCTTCTTGATACTTACAAATAATAATCAGGAAAATGACTGCTCTTGTCCTCCAGTCCTTAGCAAATTGCTACACACTGTTCTCATTCACATAAAAATAACTGTCAAGCCTAGTGATTGACACTACTTTCCCATAAAAACTATATTTTATTTCACATGCACTCATTATATATGTTACAACATAAAAATAAAGGAATCAAAAAAAATATTAATGTAGTCAAACGATTTCAAAGAACAACAACCAAAATCTCTGTGAATAGTACTCAAACAGTTTTTTTTCTACAGTAACTGGATAGCACTTGATAGCAATTGAATTTTAAAACTAAAATACACTGTCAAAACTTTATTACACACAATGATTAGTTGTTATTTTCAGAACTCATTTAACAACTGGTTTTATAGAATATACTCCTTTGTTTATAATCTAACTGAATAAACAAATCATCAAAAATATTTTCAATCCATTTTTTCTAACAATTATGTTAAAAAATAAATAACAACTAGTACTTTGCATGCCTCACTTCATAACTGTTTAAAGTACAACAGAAATATTCATGTCATTGTATTGTAAAATGACCTTACAAATATGTGTAAATTAAATTTGATTGTGATTTACTAATAGAACATGGTTAATTGTCAACATTCTCACAATTTTAAAATAGAAAATCCATCAATCTACCTGTTTTCAATAAACCAAATACTGTTATAGTTGAAATAGATCATCTATAATTATAGAAAGTTCAGTTTAGCTTCTAACAATTTCTTATTTGTCACTAATAATATTGATAACTACAAACATTGAAGAATTATGTAGAAAACACTTTACCCTCCAAATTAAGTCAAATAATATTGAAATATATAGTAGAAATCAGTGTTCATTAAAATAACTGAAAAATTTCTACTGATCTATTGCAAGTTCTCCCTAGTTCTCTTCTTTTGGAACCTTACTTTGGACAGCAGTTCAATATTAGAGCAAAAGAGGGGAATATAGCAATGAACTTCATGACCTCAATCACTAAGGAAAGATGTTACAATATTGCACATGGAAATCATTTAAAATTACTGAACACTGCTACCACTGAGTTTTGTATTATGACTAAGCCAGGATATATGTGCAGCATCAGCACTGTGTGCAAGTGTAAGCTTATTTGCATACACACATTTGCCAAGAAATGGATGAAGCACGTTCTACGCAAGTTCGCTTAGCCTCCTATTCATTGTCTTCAAAATCTAACTTTGACTAATCCTTGAAAGCTACATGAACGTTTGATTACTTAGGGAACTAAAACTAGAAAAGAAATGTGTGCAGGGAATTGGTGGATTCAGGTTTTAAGGGAAAAATCACAGACAATCATTATATGCCCTTGTTAAGAAAAGTAATCTAAAATTATTAATTAGGGCTGGGGATGTAGCTGAGTGGCACAGCACCTGCCTGGCAAGCATGAGGTGATGAGTTTGATTCCCAGTACCACACGAAATAAATAAATAAATAAAATTATTAATTATAATTTATGTATAGATTTTGAAAGACCCTCTATATTCAGGTACTTTGCAACTAAATCTTTGGTAGGTTCACAAGTCTACCTGTGATGGTACCTTATGTTCTATACTGTAACTGACAGAATCATTTCTCATTTGTGTATCACTTAATTGACTCTAACTACTATTTTATAAAATATCCTGATAACATTAACAATCAGTGACTATTCTGCATTACCTGTCTGAGTTGAACATATGTTCCCCAGACTGCTGTGTGGAATATGGATAACCTATTAGTATGTTGATTGAACTCTCAGATAGTCAGAAAATTTTTTGACAGAAACAGCATGCAATTGAAGTATTTGAGACATTATGACATGAAAATAAGATACCTCTAAAATGTAACCTGAAAAATACACTGTAAACATCAAAATAATAAAGATTTTTTTCGTTTTTATTGTCCAAGAACCTATATGATCGCTTCTGGTCAAAAAATATTCTAAATTTCTCTCGATTTTCCCATCTCTCAGATTTATTATCCTTAAAAATTTTATTAAAATATAAAATATTATTTTTCTTTCTAAGGTCAAAAATTGAAATGATTTTCATTATTTATAAGGTAGTCAAATCTAAACAAGGTTATTCACCAAATTATTTTAAGTTGAAGTACATTATCTACCACAAAGAGTTTCTACTGTGTAAGGCTAGGTCGATGAGATATGTTTCTTAAAGTTTGAATCCAGATTAAACTCTGCAAGGTTAAATGACAAGGTTAAGTGTCTAATTTTGGAGGCTTTTTATACCTGGTGAGTGCTAACGCTTTCCTAATGATGGGATTAAATATGGTTTCTAGCTACAAACAGTTGCTTGTCATTCCCTGTAGGTTAGCCTCTGTGTTCTACGCTTATCACAAACAGAGAGGAAATAACTTTCTGGGTCTTTTGTGAGTCTTTTAAAATGCACAGACTTTAGGGAAATCATATTTTCTTGAAGGAAATGAGGCATGACCAATCACACAAAACGTGAGAAAATCCCTTGACAGATGACCTTTGCCACATGTGAAAGAAACTGTTCAGTGGCTGAGGTTTCATGGATTTCATGCATGGAAATCAGATTTTCTGGCCACCAGTGCTGTTCAGTAAATAAATAATCCATCATTGTGTCAAACAGTTGAAACATGGAGATAGTGCCCTTGCTATCTGAATAGACATTTCAAGTTAATAACTTATGTAAACTGTTTGCATGTCAGCAGTTGTGGGAGCAGTGTTCTAGCTTTCACTGTGTAAAATAAAACCACTTAGGTTGGGTGATGTTAACCAAATGATGGGAGCGTTTGTTTGAACCTACCTGTACTTATGAACTCACTGGCAAGAGCAGGATGAAAGTTGCCACACAGATTCTGTGGTGTGCCACACAGCATTGTGCTAAATCATTAGCAGGCAGCGCCACTGACGGTATTCCCTATCAAATGTGTATTGTTTCATTACAACTAATTAACAATAGCTTTTTAAAAATATGTATCCATGATCCTGAGTTCTGTGTTAATACTTATATTTTAGTAGGCTTACTACATGTTATTAAATAAAGTTAGTTAAAATTAAGACTTTTGCCATCTAATGATTAATCTTCTCCCCATTGAGAAGTCCATATTTTTGAGTCTACATACAGCAATTATTTTTTGAAGATTAACTTATCTTTTCTTCTTGTATTTTAATTCTACTTTAATTTTTCTTTTAGCATTTATCCAGTTTTATTAACAATACATTAAAATTCGACACATGCATACAGGGTTAATTTAGATCTTATTCCCCTAATGGGCCACTTTAGAATTCCACTGGAGCTCTCTTTCTCCTAAACAGAAAGAATATTCAAGTATTTCAACAATGTTTCTGGCATTAAAAGCATTTATGTTGCTTTTAAGCTAACTCCCACATACACATTTGATATTTAAAGTACTTTCTTGATAAAAGGTCATGCCTTTCCTATCACAACAAAGAGCTTCTGCTGCCTGCATTGTGACACAGGTTTGGCAATAGAACATCTCTTACAATAGCACTTTTTGCTGTTCCAGAATACCATGGACACTGCTTTGGAGACCAGAAAGAGCTGCTAAATGTATCCTGTTAAATTTATCCAGTTGAAAAACTCCTTATGAAAGAAATCTGTTAATTAGATTTTTAAAAAGATGTATACTGTCTCCCAGATAAAGTAAACTAAGAAAGAAAATATATATTCAAAACATGTTTTCATTGCAATAATTTAGTCAAAATTTTTATTTTATAAAGAGTCATATGGTATATTTTGCTCTGATTTTATTTGATCCTGTAAGAAATTTGCTTTTAGAAATCTTTTGAAATGTCTACCATATTAGATTTTAGTCAAACTAAAATTTAAAAATGCTTAAGTTCAAAGAAAGATTATTTTTAACTCAACACCTGCCTAAAATCCACACTCTTTAGACTTCTTTAAGTATCATTTCTTTAAAAAGGGACAAAAGAAGTACAAAATTATTTACTAAGTAAAGGTAAAAGCAAACTTGATTTTCCACAATTTATAAGCAAGAAAATAGAAGCAAAGAAAGGAAAATAGAGTTTATCGATGTGCTACAGCAAATAAATACTGTAGGTAGTACAATCCTTGTTTTTAAATTCATAAATAAAACCACAGTCATGGAAAACAAACTTTCTTTGAAAATTTCTGTGAAAGCAGAAGGTTCAGACAATAATTAATTAATATCACTTGTTCTCTATTAACATCATTATGTATAAATCTCCTAGTAAACATGAAGGTATCTTTTCCTTTATTTCTAGTGAAAAATTATGACGTATTTGTTCAAAAATTAGAAAAGCAAAGAAAAAGTGTGACCACTGGTAACAATGTAGTCAATATGTCCCCTAAACTTTGTGATGTTTTCAAAGTCTATGATTTAAAATACGGAGGGAAAACAAGAGCCAGAGAGCACGAGTGACGGAGAAAGACATGGGGAGGAAGCAGTGCTATTTTCTCCACGTAATTCCATATACAGTGTTGATTTGTTTGCTGTAGGTAATAATAACCTGTGATCATCTGGATGCTATTTCCTAGGTATAAATTCATGACGTCCTGGAATTACGTGCCTCCTCTCAGCATTTGGGCTCAAGAAGACCGCACGTGTCACATTAGCCCCATGAGAAGGGGCCAAAAAATTTCCATGACATAATATCTTCAAATGTGTTGGAAAGTCACGGCACAGTGCATTAGTCACGCATCTGTGGTGATCTTGAGAGAAACAAACTCCCTGGGATACCCAGCTGTAAAAGTTATTGCATATTAGCTATTTGGATAGTACTTGAAAATGATAATAAGTGGTCATGTTACTAGCTTATAAATGTACCACTCTACTTTTAATCATGCCTTGATAGTATATCGTTATATAAAAATCTCAAATAAAAAAAAAAAAAGAAAAGAAACACCCAGGATATAATTAAGAAAACCAAAGCCACTCTAGGAACCTGAAGTAAAAAGAGACGCTACATAGAGTGTTACAGGCCTACAAGCCTAAGGGCTGTTCAAGGCACTGGGAAAGTGAATAGTAAGAAGGCCACTATGTTGGTTACTTTTCTCTTATTGTTGGGACAAAATGCCTAACACTCAAAATTAAGAAAGGAAAGGTTTATTTAACTTACAGTCTGTGGAGGTTTCAGTCCATACTCGGCTGGCTCCAAGGCAGGGTGGCACATGGCAGAGGACAAACAGTTCATGGGGACGGAACACAGCAAAAGCAACAAGAGCAAAAGGGAGGAGCAGTGGCAAGTAACCTCTTTACCTTTCTTACATTGTATATAAATTACACAGCCCAGGCAGGTGTAGTCTCACACCCATAATTCCAGCACTGGGCCATGAATCAATTGTAAATTCTAGAAGCCCGTCCCATGACTGCATGAGGTTTTGGAGGAACATCCAGACACAAACCATAGCAGCCACATTCTGGCATTCTGGAAATGCAGCAAATACAAAGAACTTTCCACCAGTGACTCGAGCCACATTGCAGTCTGTCTAGTGCCAGTTCAGCGCGTCCAAATCTTTCTCCTCACACAGGAAGTTGATCTTCAGTTGGAGCTGCAAGAGCTATAGGACTTTTGTACCTAGACAACTGCCTTTGGGAAATGAGGGTTGTCTTCCTTTTCCTTCAGAACATAGCATGGAAGAGTACTAGAGTGAAATCAAGGGCATGGACTTCTAATTTCTCTCATTAGACAATGGCAAGGGAAAAGATTAAGCTAAATTGACATAAGACATTAAAAATAGCTATCAATATTTCAGTCACTTTAGATAATACCATACTATATTTTTTAAAAAACTTCTAAGTTTTCTTCCTTTCCATTACTGCTCCTTCCACGCCTCCGCAAAGGGCAGAAAGCATTTTGTCCAAGTGACAGGATCCAACAGTGTGATAAAGCTGGCCCCCATTACAAATTGTCCTCCCTGTTGGTCTAGGATAGTGACCAGGAATATTGAAAGGGACCAGTGAAACTGAATGCCCTGCAGGCTTTTCTTCTGCACCTGTCCTGACCTTTCAAAGTGCACACTTGCTCACAGCTACTAGCTCCCTTTAACTCCCTACTTCTCTGGCTCAGCATACCACTTTCTAGAATCTTCTGTGTGACTCTATTTTGCTTTGCAGTGATGCTTTTTCTCTGGAAGTTGTGAATATAATAACTCTTTTCCAGAAATTCTCCTAAAATCTGTAGAACTCCTCCTATAATCCATAATTTACCTTAAACTGAGTTTTGAGAATATTGTTTCCAGTTTGGGTACTTTTAATCCTGTAATGAACCTTTTTCTTAAATAACATGCATGCATGTAAATATGCCAGCTAAGGATATTACTAAAAATCCAGAAAACATAATATAGACATTAAGTATTTTAGTGGAGTGAAATTTAAAAGAAAATAAAATGAACATAATTTTCAACTGGTTTTGGGGTCAAGAATGTAACTGTTAAGGATATGAATAACTCTAAATAACTGTTAAAATTAATGATTGGTGCATTATTTTACATATCCATTTTTCCAGTACTGATTTTTAAAGTGAGTCAAGTCTGTGGAGAATACTGTGAATGATAGTCAAAGAGACAAAAATATGCCTTAAGATGAAGTTGTTGACATCTAGAGACTTATAATCATGTTGGTGAGAAATGACATAGTTTATTATTTAAAAAAAAATTAATTCAGGCTGCATGACTAAATGTATCACTTTTAAAATCATCAGTATGGATAAATCCAACACATAAAGATGCTAAATCCAGAATGATAAACATAAAATCAGGCCATTATTCAAATTTGATTATTAATTAAAATTTCAGTAAGAAACTCTAATCTTCTATGGAAAAACTCAAGATAATTTTTAAAAGTCATGTCTAAGCAAAATTGAAACACATTTTTCCATAATACTTTTACTTATCATTTTTGATCAGACCCAGCACAACATGCAATCCCAGCACTCTGGAGGCTGAAGCAGGAAGACAGCTGTGAGTTTCAGGCCAACTAGGATGGACTACATACTTAGTATGAAAGTTCAAGGTGAACTTGAGCTACATAGGGAGAGAACTTGAGGGACGGGGGACTTTTGTTTACTATTTCATGACTACACAAGATCCTTTATATTTCTTAATTATCTTTAATTTGCCTAATATTTTAAGGTGTGTATTGAAAAGCTTATAGAAAGAGACTGAGACAATGATTAAAATCACCTCATGTATCCTACAAGGAAACTTAGGTGCTTCTTTAAATGAAAGACAAAGGATGGAGAGAGACAGAGATACACACACACAGAGGGGGAGAAAGAAAGAATATGCAGGGTTTTTAAAATTTCAAATGTCACATTGATGTAGCTCTTACAGTAACTAATGGGAATTTTATGCCAAAGTTCATCTGTGTATTTAGACATTTCCTGCTTTGTGAGTGTAGCTTACCCATACTGCTTCATCCTTTTACTTTGGTTTTATTTTTAGAAAACCACCTCCTTTTGCTCTTCTGTGCACAAAAATGCAGCTACTTCAGTCTCGGGCTATATCACCCTCAGCATAAGCAATGCCTTCATTAACAATATATAAATAAATGAATACACATAAATAGAGCCTGTATCTTATGCCCTAGAGAAATCCTGACCGGTTTGTTTGATACCCAAGAATAAAAGCCTTTGAAATGAATCTAATGTCATGTTATTCAAAATGTTGCCTCACAGATTAACTTTTTTCATTCTGGAATGGCTTACAAAGCTTCAAGCGCCCACAAATCTCCTCAACCAGACCGTTTAAGGAATCTCAGTAAGCTTGCACAATTTTAAGCTTTCTGACTTTGAATGCTAGCTTTGAAGTGTTGCCAGAACCTGACTGCAGAAGAGCTGCTTTCAAAACAGAATTCTTGACGCTAGAATTAGTGTTGAGGGTTCAGTACACCTAAGAATAATCTTGACCATGTTACCCATAGACAGCCATCACATATGGCACCTCTGAGCTAATAACTCTCAGAAGATAGGATGTGTAACATCCTGGCTCCAATATTTATTTATTTCCCATCTCCACACACTGGGGCTTTAGAGACTGTCCAGATTAAACAGCCAGTTTCCTTAATGGTGTATGGCATTTGTCCATGGTTAGGAAAGCACAGAAAGGAGAAGGGAAAGAAGTTTATAAAGTTTGCATTGTAAATATCCTAATATTGCGTTCCTTTCCCCGCACACATCTTTTTTCTCTTTTTTCATTAGTTGAAAATCCTATAAGGGGACAAAACTCCCTGCCAAATTTCTTTTTGCCAACTTCTAACCAAGACTAATTGTACTTCTGCAGACTTTTCTGGACCTTTACACAAACAAGTTTCTTCTCCTACTAGTTAATTACAAAAACTTTTTGATGTTTAATGAAAGGTAAGAACTTTCTTATAATTTGAAGATTTATATTTTGCCACTTAGACCATAAGGAATTTTATGATAGGACTCTCTTCTTGTCTCTCAAATTGCACTTAAAATTTCCACTGAAGGAGAAAATAAATCCACAAGTTTTTACTATTAGAGGACAAATTTACAAATGGGGAGAGTTATTGTTGCTTTCAGTTCCTAAGGTTCTCCAAAAAATTACCAATGTTGTTAATTTACGTCTGGCCTCTCTCACAACATTAAGGGGTAAAGATGGCTCTGCCAGCAAACATATTGATTAGTAATGATAATAAAGACAGGCATGTATATTTATTCAGTCAATACATACAAATATATTTCGTGAAATGAATTTGCATTCACACATATAAAAGTTACAAATATACGTATCTCCGGTAGCTATTTTAACTACAAATCCTGAAGAATGAAATAAAATAATTCTGGATATGATAATTTAGTTGTCTATTATTCTCATAAAGTACTCTAATAAATGTGGCTCCGTGTACCAAAATTTGTTCAACATTTCAATTAAAAACTTTAATTATAGATGCATATAGTTAGTACTTCATGTATTGGGTCTGAAACATAGGCAATAAAATAAGAAATAAACTTTTCTATATAGATAGTGTCTAGATAATCTCACTTATTTAATGTGTTGGCAATAGTAATTTTTTATGTTTAGCCTATTAAAAAGGCAAATACATTATTTTTATAATTTCTTCTAGCATCATTTTCACATTTTTCAACTCTTTAAGCAAGTGTAAAGGAGATTAGAGGGCAATTCTGTTAGATATACTGCTTTATTATAATCTTTATGTTCGAGAACATTTTAAAATCTGTAATTCGTAAATAATACATTGGAACACAGCTAAGTGTATCAAAAATCCATATAAAATACCTTTAACATGTAAAATCAAATGAGATTTTATAATACTTAAGGTCAATGAAATTATAATGTCCAATAAAATGCAAGAATTATATTTAAAGAAATGGGGAGCAACTTAAAAATAGAGATTACTTTTGATTAATAATCAGCCAATATGAAAATTTTGTGCCTGCCATTATGGAAACTCAAATACTGACACATGCAAATACACACTTATAAAAGCCCACATATTTTCTTCCTTAGATTATTAGTTTTCCTTTTATTTCTCTTTCCTCTCTCTACACTCCCTCCCTTTCTTTCACTCTGCCCTCCTTTTATCAGTTTACCTTTTCCTTGTCTGACAAAGTAGAATAATTCAAACAATTGTATTGCTTTTGGTATGCCTGCTCTTAATTTTTAGCCGTTCAACAATCAGTAAACACTTATACTGTCCTCCTGATTTTAGGTTTTGGTGTTATTAACCTAAAAAAGTATTGATTCATTTTTGAGGATTTCACAAGTCTATTTATTAAGTATAATACAGTAAAACCAGTGCTATATCAACACTGTAGTGTACAATTTAGTGTACGTAAATTTGAATCATACTGATTTGATGTGAAATTTTAATATTGATTTATACAAAATGTTTAAAGTAATCCCAAAATAAAGACTTATCACAGAGGCATAACTTGAAATTTTCAGATAGAATGAAATATGAACCTGGCTTTATTGCCCATTGACTCGTGGTTGTATCAAAGTAATCATTATTATTCACCATACTTTTGCAGGAGTCTGTTCTAATTAAAACTCTGAAGCTCACTCAGTTAGACTGGCCAGACAAACAAAGGACACACATAAGATAATGTAGATATAGGGTGAAATGAGTCACTGGGAGACTAAATTTTTCCCATTACTTCAAAAATAAAATCCTGCAAGAATGCATTGTTTTAAATGCACCCACCATCTAAGTGCTTGCTATAACATTCCTTGAATTGTTCCGTTACAAAGGTAAGTATATTTTTTTAAACATAAGGTGAAAATGATTTATAAATATTTTTGGAGACTATGAATTAATTTACATTTCCTCCCTCACAAATGCTTAGTAGAGTAGTTTGTAAAAATAACCACTTAATAAATGCTCTTTGAATTGAATTATGTAATATTAGATTAAATAAATAAATTCTAATTGTTTAGTATTTTATCCCAATAGGAACACTTCTTTCCTGCTTCTCCTTATAATAGAACTAAGAATTCACTAATTCTGTAAAATAATACAGTGTCTCAAGTTTCAAAACTATAGAATTCCTGCTTTACTTATTCAAACTCCCTCTGTGGTTAAAAGATATTTTGTAAAAGTGTAAACTTGCCTCTGAAAGCTTAAAATATTTAATGTAAAGTAATTATTCTGGCTAGTAGTCATAATCAATGAATATTTAAAAACCTCAATGGAAATAAATCCTTTATGATTGCATACATATTTTAACTCCTGGCTGATAGATATCTACTAAATTCTGACATACCTTAACCAAAAAAGAATTAATTGTATTTAATTCTAAACATCTCCACTATGAAAGCCACATCTTCTACTTTTTCCAGTTATGTTAAAATTTATAAATGGGAGTTTCCATTTACCACAGTGGGGAAGTATTCGGTATCAAATCAACCATCACACTAAAAACAACCAGAAAAAAAAATAATCAGTGTGAAGTCACCTAAAAGTTGCCAAGTTGTGAGAACATAAGCACAGATAGTTCAGAAAGCTAAAGAGGAGACTTCAATATATGGAATTGCTTCTCCCTTTAAGGCATATGCAGCTTCAAACACAGCTGAAATGCTATACAAAGCTCATAGACTTAAAGGATGTGAAGGAAAAGTGAAATTTGGCATATATTTTTAAAAGTGAACAAAAAGATTTTTTAAAAAGAAACTCAAAGAAAGCCATCTTAGTATTGGTTTAGATACTAATTTGATTTTTAAAAAAATGTTCCCCTAGCCTAGCCGTTTATAAGAAACAAAATAAACTCACTTTGCAAGAAGACAGTAACATCAGATACCTTCAATTTTTCATATAAAATGTCATCATTCTTTTAAAAATGAGCCAACCTTGGAAAAGTTCAAGGGGAGTGAGAAATATACACACCCGGTAGAAATCTATCCTAAAGTTATTATATACAAATATATCTGTAATTATAATGAAAAAGTTCACTAAAAGAGAAATGAAGTGATAACTTTTTGGAGAAGTTAAAAGTTAAAAAACTCCACTGCAAACACTAGAACTAAAAGAATGTATTAATAAAAGGAAGATTTAATGTGGCATCGCCTACTTCTGATCAAAATGGTGTAAGAAGTATCAAGATTTCTCTCCTTGAAAGTTCTCTGTTTGAAAGAATTAAACGCTGGAGAATAAGCATAAAAAAATAGTTTTGAATAAACTGTACTCCAGATAGTGATGGAAATTTACAACAACAGGTAAGATGTTCGACCTTCACATGAGACCAAATGAAGAAACAGAAAAGGTCTACAGATACAGTACTTGTACCAACACTCACACAGAATTAAACAATAGTCTTAAGGTCTCCTATACCTCAAGTAAAAATCATGGATATTATGTAAAATTCCAAAATAAGATATATCACTTCTGCAGAATCATTAGACCTGAGATAAACACAGGCCCTATACATCCCAAATTATATTAAAAACCAGAACTGAAAGCATTATAGCATTTTTAAGCAACTGCGTTTTGGTGCAAAACTCAAATTTTAGAGGACTAATAAAAATCCCATGCATGTAACAAGCTAAAATTCATACTATATATCATTTGATGAAAAATTATTAAGCATGAGACAAACCAGGAATATGTACCCTATGAAAATAATATTAAATAAATTGAAAGTGAACCAGAACTAAAAAAAGTTAAAATTAATATTAAGGGTACTAGAAAAAATTGTAACTATTAATGGCATATATTCAAAATTATAGTCAGAGACATAAAAATATAAAGATTTTTTAAAATTAAGTATTCTTTCTTAAAATAAATTTTGGTCACATTATTTTACTTCAGAGAAAAGAAAGCCATGCCAAGGAACACAATGTTATAACTCCAAATCATAAATGGAGGAAAAAGAATCTCAAGTCCATAAGAAAAAGAAAATTCTCAAATACAGAGAACAGGAAAGAATGACAACAGATTTTGCATTGGAAAATTGCAGTTACAGTTTGTATATGAAATGTTATAGAATAAATGACAGTAAATTGTGGTAATTTAAACATGTATATGAATCAATTTTAAATTAATTGTTAAAATAATAAACAATATAACTGGTAAGACAAAAAACAAGGGGATATATTTTAGAAAAAAATTAATTCAAAAGCAAAAAGAAAAAGTTAAACAAAAAAAACCTAGAAAAATAAATAGAAAGTTAACAGTCATAAATCCAACCACTCCAATAATTCTGTTAAGAAGTGGTTCAAACACTCCCAATGATAGAATGGAGAAAAGTGTAAGATCCAATCATTTACCTTTCTCAAAAAATACACTTTTTAAAATGGAAATGCAGCTCTGTGGGACTCTTCATTGGTGGGTGAGGCCTGCAGTGCAGGAGCAGCCCCACTCTTTGTGGAACTCTCTGTTGGTGAGCGAGGCCTGCACTTGTGCTCTGCCATGCTCCTTTGGGACAGGGAAGGAGCTCAGGGAAGAAGCTGGGAAAGTGGCGCCTGAGTCACCTCAGGCTCTGTGGTCCTGTAAGTTGGGAGGTGAGGCCTGCTCTCCCAACAAGCCACCTGAGGATCCTGGAGGAACAGCTCCTCTCTGGCCACCGTTGGATCCATGGCTGGGGCCTGCATGGTTTCCATCCACAGTCTGGAGACCCTGGTAGCAAATGCCGGCATTCTTCTACCATTGCAGGTGTGGGCTGAGTTGTGAACTTCAGCAATTTCCTGGGGATCCTGGGCCCAGTGGTCCACGGCCTGCTACCATCTTGGGATAAGTTTGATATCCACATAAACTAGGGTTCCTAGCGTCCTTCACTGAGCTGCCTCGGTAGCTGGTAGCTCAGAATTTTTCATCTGACATCCAAAATGACAAGATACAGGAGCAACATGCAGTCTCAGAACTCAACTCCAGAACAAGTCCAGGAGACACTGACATAAGAGAACTTGCAAGCCACATACCTAAAATCTCTGAATTGATTGCATCTGAAGTAAAGAAACAACTCTATCAGGCCATAGAAGAGATCAGATAAAAAATAATCTCTTGGGCAAAAAATGAAATGACAATAATAAAAGAAATGCTCCGCACATCTAGAAAAGAAACATAAAAAAATAGATGAACACAGGCAACAGATGGAAATGTTACATAAGCAATTTAGGAATGAATTAGAATGCATGAAACAGACTCAGAGAGATTTCCAGGAGATCAAAACTTCCACTGAAAACACACAAAAACTGCCTGAATGAAGCCAAAGATAGAATTTCAGATCTTGAAGACACAGCTAGTGATTGTGAAAGGAAGGATCTCTTAAAATTAACAAGGGCCCAGGAAAAATCAATCCAACAGCTGGAAGACAAGACAAAGAGAAATAATATGCAAGCAATAGGAGTCAATGAAACAGCAGGACGCAACACAAATAGAATAAATAGAATATTTGCAGAAATAATACCAGAAAATTTCCCAAGCATGGAAAAAGATTCTGATGTGCAGGTAAATGACACAATAGAGCTCCAACTAGCCATCGCCAAAATAAAAACACACCCAGACATATAATAATCAAGATCTCAGATATCCAGCTAAAGAATAGAGTATTAAAAGCTGCTAGAGAAAAGAAACAGATCACCTATAAAGGAAAGCCCATCAGAATCACAGCAGACTTCTCAACACAAACCATGCTATTGAGAAGAGCTGGGAGCAATTTATTACAGGTTCTGAGACAACACAGCTTCCAACCTAGACTTATGTATCCTAACAAACTATCTTTCAAATTCAATGGAGAAATGAAATGTTTCCACAACAAAGAACAGCTGAAGAACTTCATGAGTGCCAAAACAACCTTACAAAAAGTAATAAAAGATATTTTAGACAGAGAAAAAGGAGACCACAATCTCAAGAACAATAGAAAGGAACCCTCAAGCAGGCCAAGCATTTAAAAAGATGGTAAAAATAGGAAGCCAACAGCAAGTAAACAGCATAACAAGGATAAGCCAACATATATCAGTTATAACCATTAACGTAAATGGCCTCAGTTCACCAGTCAAATGAAAGAGACTGGCAGAGTAGATTAAGAAACAATATCCCACAATATGCTGCATACAGGAAACACATTTTTTTTCCGGGACCGGGGATCGAACTCAGGGCCCTAGTGCTCAGCGGCAAGCACTTAGCCCACTGAGCTGTACCTCCAGCCCAGGAAACGCATTTTAAAACTGAAAATCAAAGGATGGGAAACAATTCCCCATGCAACATGTTCCCAGAAAAAAGCAGGGATAGCTATTATGTATGTAGACAATGTACACTTCAAACTGATAACAATCAAAAGAGACAAAGAAGGCCACTATATATTTGTTAGGAGAAAACTGAAAGAGGATGAGATAACAATGCTAAACATGTGTGAACCAAATATTGGAGTACCAAACTATATAAGTCAAATCTGAACAGACATGAAAAGCCAATTAATCAATAACACTATTGTAATAGGGAACCCAAACACCTCTTTGACGCAAAGAGAAAGATCAACTAGACAAAAAATCAGCAAAGAATTAACAGACCTCAACCAAATCTGTGAACAAACGGACTTAGTATATGTGTACAGTGTGTTACATCCCACATTAGAATATACATTTTTCTCAGGTGCACATGGGACTTTCTCTAAAATAGATCATTTCTAGCCCATAGAGCATACCTACCTAAATGCAAAAGAATTGTAATTATCCCATGCATATTATCTGGGCACAGTGCAATGAAATTGGAAATTAATGACAAAAGGAGCTCTAAAAACTCCAGAAACACTTGGAAATTAGATAGCAACTTCTTGAACAACCTATGGGTCACAGAAGAAATTTCAAAATACCTACAAACAAAAGAAAATGCAAATACAACCAGAATCTGTGTGATGCAATGAAAGCAGTTCTCAGAGGGAAATTATAGAGGTGAACTCACACATAAGGAAAACAGAGAGAGAGCAAATAAATAGCCCAATGCTGCACCTCAAACTTTTAGATAAAGAAGAACAAGTCAAGCCCAAAAAAGGGAGGAGATTATAAAGATCTGGGCAGATATTAATGCAATTGAGATGAAGAAAATACTACAAAAAATAAATGAATCAAAGAGTTAGTTACTTAAAAGAATAAATAAAATTGATAAACCCTTAGCCAAAAAAAGAAAGGAAAAAGCTCAAATTCACGCAATAAGGAATGAAAAGGGTGAAATCACTACATAGCCTACAGAAATTCAAAAGATCGTTAATACCTGCTTTGAAAATCTTTACTCCCATAGGACGGAAAACTATGAATTACCAAAATTGAGTTAAGAAGATATAAAAGTCCTGAACAACCCAATATCAATTAATGAGAATGAAAATGTAATTAAAAACCTAGAGACAAAGAAAAGCCCAGACCCTGATTGATTCACAGCAGAACTGTATAAAATATTCAGAGAAGATTAAATGCTAACACTCCTCAAACTCTTCAATGAAATTGAAAAGGAAGCAATTCTCGCTAACTTAATTTTATTTTGTTTTTTTTTTAAATTTTATTTTAAGGACAAAAGAATGGAGACATATGAACCAGAAAAGCCATAAACAATACAGAAAATACAAAGTTATACAGAATATAGTAGGGAATTAGCACTGGATGTTGTATTACATAGTTTCCTTCACATTAGTTAACACAAAAACATTAAAGGAAATACCAAATTATAGAGAAGATAGTAGGGAATTTGCGCTGGATGCTGTATAATATAAAGTTATCTTCACTTCTGTTAATAGAAAGACGATTGAGAAAATACAGAATTATAGAGAACATAGAAGGGAATTAGCTCTGGATGCTGTCCTACATAATGTTACCTTCACCTTTGTTACTCAGTTACACAGATGATGGCCCATTTGATCATTCAATTTTTCTCCTCCCTCATCTCTGTTGCCCTACCACTCAATCAGTCATCTTCTCTGTGATAATAACTGTACTCCTGGGTTTATCTATATCCTTGGACTCTTGCTTTGGGAAGAGATATAGCTGCCTCAGACTATACTATAACACACATGAGTGTATACAAACCGCCATGGTTGGAGGTGGGAAAGCACATATGCTCACAGCGGACCGCCTGGCTCCACCCTGTCGTCGTGTTATGGGTGGGGGCGGGTCCAGTCCATGAGGTGCCCTGAGCGGGACCCTCAGCGGAGCAGCCTCCGGGCCCAATGTGGAGCAGCCGCGGGGCCCACAGCGGCGCAGCTGCGGGCCCTCAGTGGGGCAGCTGTGGGGCACGCACCCCCATTGGGGCGCCCTCTGTGACCCTTTTGGCTCTGTCCCATTGCCTTGATGCCAGAGGCCCTTTCTTCTCCTCCCACCTCCTCCTGATCTCCAGCATTACCATTCCCCACCCCTTGAAGCTGGGCAATCGGTCTCCGAAGCTGAAGCTGTGAATGCCGAAACAAGGGCGTGGGCCAAGGGTGTGCTTGGAGCTGCGACCTCCTCCCTCTCTGTCTCGTCTCCCTCCAACTGCGCTATGGCAGATCTGCGATCCCCTCCTCCAGAGGAGGTTTTGCTTAGACTTTCCGAGGGTTTCAGTTCCCATTGCAGATCCTTCTCAAGTTCAGTATATCCACCTCTTTCCTTTCTGTCCTTCACATGTTGCTATATTGCTATGTCTGAGTGGCTTTCCTCCGGAAGGTTCTCTTTCTGCTGCCTACCCGGTCGCCATGGGTTCATACAAGGTTCATGTATGCAAGCAGTATGGAGACAATCTTGGTGCTCGTATTAGTAGTTTGGGGCGAGTCCTGAAGGGAAGATGGCGACCAGGTAGGCAGCAGAGAGAGAACCTCCCAGAGGATTACTGCCCAGACAATAGAATATAGCAATATGAAGACAGAAAGGCGAGAGGTGTGTACCCTGAACCCAAGAAGGATCTGAAGTGGGAACTGAAGTCCTAGGAAAGACCAAGCAAAACCTCTCTTGGAGGAAACAATCGGAGGGCCGCCGCAGCACAGTCGGAGGGAGAAGAGACCGAGAAACAGGAAGCCACTGCTTCAAACACACTCTTGGCCCAAGCCCCCGTTCCAGCAATCGCAGCTTCAGCTTCAGAGACCCACACTCATGGAAGCCTCCCGACTCGGCCAGGGGAGAGCGGAGTTCCAAGAGCTGGTCCAGGTCTGGAGAGGAGAGGGCGCAGCCAGGGAAAGAGGCAATGGTGGTTGGGAACTGAGGTCAAATCCAGTGTGAGGATGAGAGGTTGCAACAGCCACTGAAGCGGAGTCCCCACCCTGCAGCAACCTTCCTAATCAGCACCTGGAGGCAAGGTGGAGCCAGAGCAGCCAGTACACATCCCACCACACCCAGCTCTATGCCTGCCTCGAGGCTGTGGCTTCCTGCCTCTCCACTATGTGGGCGGCTGCCAGTGGGGAGCGGTGGGGTGCATCGGCAGCGACCCCAGAACCACAGCAACTCCCAGGGATCCAGCCAAGGAACAAACGGGGACTGGGGCACAACAGCAAGAGAGAGCTGCAGATGGAGGTAGATCACACGGCCCCACGCCCTTCTCACTCCAACATCAAGCAGGAAGCATGAACTGAGTTACTGGGCTTCAGCTCCCACCCTGAATGCCCTCTGTGAGCACCCTGAGCCTCGGGGGCCTGCGCAATCACCACCTGCTCCTGACAGCAATGGGACAAGTCCACAGGCTTCAGGACTCATTGCTAACTTAATTTTGGAGGCAAGTATTATACTGATACCAAAACCTGAGAAAGACCCAACCAGGAAAGAGAACTACAGTCCAATTACTCTAATGAACATAGATGCAAAGATACTCAATAAAATACTAGCAAATAGGATGCATCAAATTGTAAAAAAATTATAAACCATGACCAAGTTGGATGCATTTCAGGAATGCAGGGATGGTGCAATACTGGCAAATCAGTTAATAATTATACATCATATCAATAGAGCCAAAGACAAAAATCATGTGATCATCTCAATAGATGCCCAGAAAGCATTTGACAAAGTCCAACATGCATTCATGATAAAAACCCTAAAAAAAGGTGGAATAGAAGGCCTTTACCTCAATCTGATCAAAGCCATCTGTGACAAACCAACAGCAAACATCATACTAAATGGTCAAGAATTAAAAGCTTTCACTTTAAAGTCAGGAACAAGACAAGGATGTCCTCCGTCCCCACTACTATTCAACATAGTTCTAGAAGCATTATCCAGAGAGATTAGACAAGAGAGAGAAATAAAAGGAATAAGGATAGGAAAGGAAGAAGTCAAACTATCACTATTTGCAGATGACATGATACTTTACATGGTAGACCCCAAAAACTTCATCAGAAGACTCCTTGAATTAATCAACAAATTCAGTAGTGTAGCTGGATACCAAATCAACACTCAAAAATCAATAGCATTCCTATACACAAACAACAAACAGACAGAGAGAAATTAAGGCAACCATACCTTTCACAATAGCATCCAAAAAACTGAAATATTTAGGAATCAATCTAACACAAGTAAGAGTTCTGTTCAATGAAAACTATAGTACTCTGAAAAAAGTGATGGAAGAGGTCTTTAGCAAATGGAAAAACATGCCTTGCTCATGGATAGGAAGAAACAACATTGTGAAAATGACTATAATACCAAAATTATTGCACAGATTCAATGAAATTCCTATTAAATTACTACTAGCATATCTCACGGATCTAGAGAAAACATTGCTAAAATTCATCTGGAACCACAAGAGACCCAGAATAGCAAAAGCAATCCTGGGCAACAAAGACAAATCAGGTACAATCACAATCTCTGACCTGAAATAATACTACAAATCTACTGCAATAAAATCAACATGGTACTGGCTAAAAAACAGATCAGAGGATCAGTGGAAATGGAACAGACTGGAAGATGCAGTGACAACCACAAACACACTCAGCTACCTAATCTTTGACCAAGGGGCCAAACAAGCTTACTGGAAGAAAGACAGCCTCTTTAATAAATGGTGCTGGAAAAATTGGCTTGCCATTTGCTGAAGAGTGAAAATAGACCCAAGTCTATCACCATGCACCAAACTCAAGTCAAAATGGATCCAAGATTTCAATATTAAAACAGAAACACTAAATTTATTGGAAGAGAAAGTAAGTAAAAATCTTGAAGACATAGGATCAGGCAGAGAGTTCATGAATAAAAATCAAACAGCAAGGGAAATACTTCAAATAATCAACAACTGGGATGTCATGGTACTGAAAAGTTTTTGCACATCTAAAGAAATCACCAGCAGAGTAAAAAGAAAACACACAGATTGGGAAAAAATCTTAGCTGGCTGTCCCTTGGACAAAGGTCTTCTATCTAGAACATATAAAGAATTTAAAAACATCAACCTCCTCAAATTGAGACACCCAATCCTAGGGCGTCTGAGATGAATACACACTTCTCAGATAAAGAAATACAAATGGCAAATAAATACATGAGAAAATGTTCAACATCATTAGTCATTTGAGAAATGCAACTTAAGGCAGCATTAAGATTTCATCTTGCCCCAGTAAGAATGGCTACAATTAAGAATTCAACCAATAACAAATGCTGGCGAGGCTGTGGAGAAATAGGAACTCTTCTCCACTGCTGGTGGGAACGCACACTGGTGAAACCACTGTGGAAATAGGTTTAGAGATTCCTTTGCAAACTAAGCCTAGAGGTCCTATTTAACCTAGCTATTTCCCTTATTTTCCCAGAATATCTGAAAATATCATATCACAGTGATATATATTCACCCATGTTTATAGTAGCTAAATCGTGGAAGCAACCCAAATGTCCATCCACTGAGAATTGGATAAAAAGTTGTGGCATTTTTATATTTTGGAATATTATTCTACTATAAAGAAAAACTTGTGGCTTTTATAGGTAAATGGTCACAACCAGAGACCATACATATAAGTGAAATAAATCATATGTGCATTTGCAAGCAACATATTATATCACTAGTGTAAGAACCTGAAAGTGTGAACATAAATTAGGAGGTATGATAAACATTGTGAAATGAAAGGAAACTGCTCAAAAGTAAAGAGCAACTGGGATGAGGGAAAAGAGAAGGAAGAAAGGGGTAATTATGTATGTATGTATATACAGGATAGCTAACATAGTTGTACTGCTGACCTCTGTCACTTTATTGTAATGAACAGTTAATGATTAGTTGTTTGATCAATCTTGCAGGTCTCTGTTTGTTTTCCTGAGTATACACTTTGAAGTTATCAATATGTAATACAACAACCATTGTTAATTCCCTGTCACCTCGTCTGTAATTCGGTTTTCCTTGTACTATTCTTGTGCTACTTTGTAAATGGCTGTCTGTTAAAAAAAAGGAAATGCAAATAGATTACAAATAAAATAACAGAACAAGTTACTTGTACTACAACAACACTAACTTGAAGAAAGTTACATTGCTCTATTAACTTCAAAATACATTTCAGCTCAAATAACTTTACAAACAAGGATGGTTCATGATAAAATGGGTTAGTTCCTGTGCGGGACATGACATCCCTAAGTACTTACATTTCTTATGACACAGTCACAATTTAGGTAAAGCGAAACTGATAGATTTAGATAAAAGGGACAAATGAACTACATATAACCTGAGATTTGTTACTCACCCATCTGCATACAACAGGACAGAGAGACAGAAGCTCAGGCAGTGCGGCCGGAAGGCAATAGTGACCAAGTTGGCTAGGGAAGCACGAGCACGTTTCAGGGCACACATGCTGAAGAGACTCCATGTATGAAGTTGCTGTGGATTCTCAGGAGGCGCAGGTGGGATAAAACGACACAGACACCATGAAGAGCCTGCTACTCTGGCTGTCCCCAGTGCAGCCTGCCCTGCGTGCCCCAGGGTATACTTTTATTTTCCTTTGTCTCCTTTATTTTAGTTGGCCCAAGTTTGCTCTGCAGAGGCAATTTCTCCCTCATCCTTCACCTTCACTTTTCAAATAGACTTTGTTGTCATTTTCTGTTTGTGTTGTTTAACTCTTTACTCAAGATGAGAAGAATCTGGAATCTGGAAAGGGAGCCCACTAAACACCTAACATTGTTTGGCATAGCCTGGGGGAGAGGAAACTAGGTAAGGCCCAGTGGTCAGCTTTTCTCTTTCTCTCTATCATGTCAGGGAAGCTCTTTACTCCTTTCCTTCACTCTCTTCCCTAGGCTGGGAATTCAGGGGAATCTTCCCGTGACCTACACAGCGCTGTTTGCCACTTTTCCAGCACAGGATATGGGAGAACAGAACAAAGAGGTATTGTTTTTCTTCCTGCTGCAATGCACTCTTTTTTTCCTGTTTGATATATCGCTGTTGTCCCTATTTGTTTGCTACCCTTTCGGGAACTTATTCTGGCCTCTGCTTCACCACAGTTTGTGTTGGCGTCCGCAGTGCCCCCGTGTTCCCTTGTCCTTGGCCGGCTGCCGTCCCGTCTTCTGCATGTGGCCAGACGTGAGTTTACATCAGCCACCGCCACCTTATTTTCTTTTCTGTTTTTCCTCAGCTGGCCTTGTAAATTAATCCTCTGATGTTGGAGAACACGTGGACCTCTAGAAAACAAGATGAAGAGCTTTTTTGCATGTTATTTTTACGGGGACAGCGTCCTCTCATGCAGACAACAATGTGGCTGTTTTAAACCCCGGGAGCTGTCGCTGGGGTAGAGCAGCAATACGAGACGCAGCGTGCGGTGATGCCAGAGCTGTTGCTCTCAGGCAGCACCCGGAAGGCCTGTTCCTGACGTGGCATGGCCACCTGACGAAGCGGACTGTGGATACACAACCGCGATGCGTCCCTCGACCTAATCACCTCAGCCCTGGTGACTGGCTGGTTAACAGGGGCACAGCGTGTTTAGATTAGCACAGTCACAATTGCCTATGTGCAGCAGTAGAGACCTGAGAGGATGGCCCGGACCAAACACATTCTATCCTCCCCAGACAGGGCCCTCAGCAAGTGGGTCTTAGCACTGAAAGCGGCCACTTGGGGCAGTGCTGAGCCCTGAATCCGATTGGGTCAGGATCCATGGGACTGCTGTGGATTGGCCCGTGATGAGCTGAGCCAAGAATGGGCCCCACAGGCGGGAATGGGCAAGAGAGGGAGCACATGGCACCGATGCCCCCAGGAACGGCCTGAGTGTGGATGGGCTGCAGCGGTCCCCCATGTGTGCACCTTTGTTTCTGCACCAAGCCCACACCCTGTGCCGTGGACACCACAGCAGCTGCACTGGCTCTAGCTGAATTGGCTCCTCTGGGTCCGATAGCCCATCTGAAGCTCTGGATTTCTTTCTTGTTAAACAGATGCCTCACAGCCTGAGGATGATAAATGAAGAATATTTTTGCTTTAAATAAAATGACTGTGAGTACAGAAGAGCAGAACCATCCCTGTTCATAGGAAAAAATGGGTTTCTATCTCTACTGCCTTCAACATAGTATGAAAGTCTTTATACTATTGGAGTGACTGTGGGATACTTCTCCCTCCTGGTTTCACTCTGCTTGAATAAAAAGCCATCATGGGATCCAAATATAGGGAAAGTCACCAAGAGGTAAAACTGCGAGTTATCCTGGAGCCCAAGGCTAAGGGAAAGTCAATTGTGGAAGTTTCACTTTCATCACCACAGGATTCAAGGGATCAGGTCACGCCAGCAACTTGTCCCATTCTTCCTAATGAGTTAGTGGGCCTCAATACAGAGACAGAGTCCTCAGTGGGCCTTCTTCTGTGTTTGTGTTCAGACAGGGACGTCTGTCCAGTATGCCAAGGTCTCATAAGGGGCACTTTGTGGAACTCTCAGGTCTCCTTCTGCATGGGCTGCCTTCTTAAGGAGTGAAGACCTCTTTGTCTCCTTCTGTCTGTAGGCATCAAGATGAGCCAACAGGAAACCTCTTGGACCTTGTCACCTTGTAGAGTTCACCGATTTTGCCACTAGGCCATAGCCTTGCAGAGTGAGAACGGTACAGGCAGACAACTTAAAAGTGTAACATTTTATCTAATATTGCAATATGGTTTGGGTGAAATACAAAGTAGGAGGTGGCAAGAGCTAGGAGCAGGATGGTACTTTAAACCATGAAACTCTTCTCAAGTTACTATGTTCCTGTTTAGCATGAAAAAGGTGGAATGAAATACCTCATGTTCATGTTTTTGTGCCTCTTTATCATACTATAGAAATGGTCCCTGAAAGTATAGCCTTTGTGATTCTTTATCAGAGGGAATGCTTAGGAACTATGGTACTTGGAAAGTGTGCTGCGGAGGAGGAGGATATCCTGATGACCCTGTTCTGAGACCCCTGCTTGTTTCTCAGAGAGATGAAGATTATCACACTAGGAGAGCTTCGAAACCTCCTCCTCCCCAGGTTAATACATCGTGTCTATCTCCTCCAAAGGACTCAGAGACTCCGTTAGAGCATCGCATCCTAGGGGAGCCCATCATTCCTCCACCTCCTCTTCATGCTTCTCAGGCTGCCCTAAATCCCACCACGTGTCCACAAACAGCTTTAAGCCTCACAGATTGAACCGGAAATAGAGCTTCTTACTACTCCACTTCACAGCTTGCCCTGCTGCTAAGAGAGCTCCCTCGCAGTGGTGGAAGGGAGTACTGGAGTGTAGATCTCTCTTTCAGCTGCAGATGTCCAGCACTGCAAAGAATAACAGGGCCACATGTCAGACAAGCCTAGCAAGTTTACAGATGGTTTCAAACTTTGACTCTTGTTTTTGACTTATCGTGGCAAAATGTCCAGTTCCTCTTGGCCACTTGGAGTGCTCCAGGTGTAAGGCCATGAGTCCTACAAGAGACTAGGAACTGTGCAGATGAGCAGTACGCTTTGAAAAAGGAAGGACACCACCCTGCGGAGGCAATTCAGAAAACTGGGACTAAAATGCTAGTTATCAACTAGAAGTGATGTCTAATATACTATCTGCTCTTACCATGTGGATAAAAAGATATACTAACAATACTATTAGCTATGATAAAGTCAATGGAGTCCTAGAGGGCACAGAGGAAAATGCAACTATTTTCTGTAAATGATTAGTAGAAGTCTTTCAGACATATTCCAATATAGGTCTATCTTTCAGGGAAGAAGAAGCACTGGGAGGGCATCATTTCCTACCAATCTGGTCCAGCATTCACTATAAGCTATAGAAACTTTAGATGGGTCCACAGACACCTGTGACCCATTGTACATTGTACAAGTACTTCCCTGTGTTAAACCATCAGGACCCAGAAGAAAGACAAAAGAGAAAATCTAAGATTATAGCTGTGGTAGTTGGTAATGCTTTAAACCCTCCCCTGGCATTTAAGAAAAAAAAAATTCAGGGAAAACTAAGGTTCTTCTTTCAACTGCAGGAAGACTAGACACTGAGCAAGACATTGCACCAAGCCTCTACCTCGGCAGTGCTATAAGAACTTGTACTACTAGTCATTTGGCTTCTTTGATGCCTACAGGCCCAGAAGGTAGCCATCCTTGTGGACTAGCCAAGATACTAGTGACTTGCCCTTGCAAGACCCTGAGGACATGTAGTTCGCTGGTGGAAGGATTTTTGCTCAAGAAGGGTATTGAAAAACAGACTATGCTATTTACAACAAGTCATTAAAACTAAACCTCTTCCCACAGGAAAATATAGAAAATTAAATATCCACACAGACTCCAAATATGCCTTTCTGGCAATACATTCCCAGGCAGCAATCTGCAAAGAAAGGGACTTATGAGCTAATAAGCAATCATCTATAAAGCACAGCAGGAAATTCTACAACCCTTAGAGTCAGTTCATTTTCCCAACTGGTTGCAGTCATGTGCTGTAAAGGGCACCAAAGACATGTGTGAAGTCTCCTTGGGAAGCAAAAAGGCAGTCTTATACCACTTAAGACTCTAGCCTTATTCCCAGTTCTGAAGAACCATTAAAATCAGTCTCTTCTCCCCAGGAAGATGAATGGATCTTAGGACAAGGGAGGATTAGAAAGGGATTCTGTTGGTATTTAGACAACAAATCAGTCCTTCCTCAAGAGACACAGTGGGAGGCTAAAAACACATTATGACTCCTTCCAAATGGACAAGTAGTTACATTGGAAATGGTCACTGAAGTTTTCACAGAACTAGGACCAGAAGCAGCCACTCATAAGGACTGTAATTCTCGCCCTTTCTGTGCCTACAGTAACCCTACAATCCCAGACCACCTCCTTTATTAGAATCTGTACAGAGGAAAGGGATATAACCTAAGGAGGATTAGCAATAGACTTTACCCATATGCCACCATACGGAGGACTGAAGCAGAGGGTGATATTAACTGACACCATTACAGGCTGGACCGGGATTTCTACACACCCGGCAAAGGCTACAGAGGTAGTCAAGGTGCTTCGCAAAGAAATCACCTCCATTCTACTTGGTGACCTCCGTCTGTAGGAAAGGTAGAGAGAGCCAACCAGACGCTAAAGCAAGGACCGGAAGAACTTTAACAAGAATTGTCTGAGTCCTGGCTTCAGTTGCTGCCAGTAGCACTCATAAAGATTCATAATATACCCCAAACTGGGCTGTTCTGACCCATTTCAGGTGCTACATGGGAGACCATTTCTGTTCTCTAATAGAATAGTAGATCATAGGCCAAATACAACAGTCTGTCCCAATGTATGGGGACAGAGTCCTGCCAGTTCCCAGACCAGAGAGAACACCTGCTATCTGTCCTGGAAGCCAAGTGCTTGTAGAAGCTTAGAGAGAGGGGACACCTACTGGCCAGTTATGGCCAGGATGGAAGGACCCTTTTCAGTGATCTTTGCCACACCTGTCGCAATAAAGGTGGCAGAAATACATCATTGGATTCATCTTTGTAGAACATCAGTCTCACCTGAACTGTCTGAAGAACAAGAGCACCCAACAGGTAAAAGCTATTCCTATGAGCCTCGGGAGATGTGAGATTTCTCTTTAAAAAATCAAGACATCAGTGCTGCTACAGACATATAAACATGGCCTTGCTAGGGCTATGGTTCTAACATTCCTCTCTAATGTGAATTCTTCTCTACAGGAAGCACGGAGGTCTCACCTGCTCCTCAAATTTGGGACAACAGTGAGATTTCCTGCTCTTGTCAAATAGGCAGCTCAATGCTCACTGACTCTGTTTCTTGTTGTCTTCTGACAGGGTTTTCTCTATAACCCAGCCAGTAAGCCACATCGCTGCAAGGAAGTGGAGAGCAAATTTTCCTCAGTAGGCAGGGTCCACAGAGCCTTCTAGCTTGAAGAAGCTATGAACACCGGAGATGTAGACTTCCACTCCCTCAGCAGCACATAAACAATTATGAGACTTGTGTCCCTTGCAGGGGAGGCAAGAAGGCGAGTGGTGGCACAGCTGGTCGGGGGAGGAAGCGTGAGTAGATTACAGGACACACATGCCAAATGATTCCCAAGGCCCCTTATGTGAAATTCTCAGAGGTCCCGGTGAGGTGTGGGCAGGACAAATGGACACAGATGCCATGAAGAGAGCTCCCTGCCTGGCTTTCCTCATGGCAGCCACCCTACATTTCCTGGAGCGTTCTTTTATATTTTGTTTACTTGGCCTTAATGTGCTCTGGAGAGCCAGTTTGACCCTCACCATTCAGATTTACTTTTCAAATAAACGGTGCACCCTTTTTGGCTGGTCTTATTTAATTATTTGAGATGAGAAGAACAGGGAAAGAAGAGGCAAGCACCCCAAAGCCTGGGACCGAAAGGACAGAGAAGATGCGATTCACCTTGAACTAATGGACATTTAGTGAGAAGAGCCACCAAGAATGTAGAATGCATGTGCATCGCACTGCATATGGAGCATGAGCCAACATAGACAACAGTATTTTCTGCATTTAAAAAAAATGAATTAATTTAGAAGTCAGTGAGAAAAATGTCTTTGGGAATCTCCAAATATTTGAAGTCAAATAATGTCTTTCCAAATTTTCCATATGATAAAGGAAAAAACCTTATCTAAGGGAAGCGGACAAAACCTATCCCAAGTATAAGGATAAGGATGAAGACAATAATATTGGTGCAAAGGGGAAAATATGTACATAAATATAAAGGATAAAAGTCAGCAGAAAGTCTTGTAGATAATGGAAAAACAATAACTAAACTATAAATAAGTTCCATAAAAAAGCAAATATTGGTACATGCAATATGTAAACAAAATAATTTGCTCTAACTTTATACCTTTGGATTCAATGAAAAGACTATAGATACTGTGCTTTCTTGAATATTCATGAAACAATAGAAGGACAAGTAATGAATAAGGTAAAAATGCAGAATGGAATAATTTTAAAAATACCAATTGATGTAAAAGTATTATACAGCAAAAGGAAGAGAGAACATGAAGGAAAAATGAACAAATAATGAAAACATAAGTTTAAATCCTGATCTATAAAAAACACAATAATATAACTGGTCTGATGTTTCAAAAAAGTTAAAGACTTTTAAATTATAAGAAAACAAGGAAATTACAACTTGTTTTGAGACACATATCTATGCATAACATTATAAAATGATAAAATAACAAAATATATTAAAAGTGGTTAACATATTAGCACTTACCACAATAGAATGTTCTACATAAGATCAAACCTTTAAGGGCCATTATACGAATAAAGATAAAGAAAAATACTTCATAAACATAATATGACCACTCGGAAGTGTATAACAATTCTAATACAATGCATCCAATGACAGTACCTGGAAAAAAAATAATTTAAAATTGACTGAAACAAAATAACTAGAAAATTCACAATCACACTGTGAGAGATTTTAACATACTTCTCGCAGTATATGACAATAGCAAAACAATAAATGTCAGAGAAGTGAACAGTCACTATTAAACTGACATAACTGACATTTATGGGACATGACACCTATAAACTAAAAATCTTTCTTTTCATGCACTACAGTCCACATATAATGCTTACCAAAAGAACCACACATGAGGCTAAGTAAATATTCACATATTTTAAATATTTAAATCAGAGAACTTTCATGTAGTCTTTGATTACAATAGAATTAAACTGGGAATTTAAAATACATAATTTGAAAAGGTCCGATATTTGAAAGATAAACAAATAAAATGTTTTTCTCTTTTGAATATCATTATGAATTCATGGACTTTTATACTTTTATTTCAATTGAGTCATTTTTAATGACACTGAAGTTGTCTTTTTATATGGCATATGGAGGCTGTTCAAGGTGAGTTCTGAGTTTTGTTTTGTTTATGTGGCCAGGTTGGTACATAAAAGAGTCCTGGATACCTGGGAACAGATGTAGACTCATTCTGTACATTGGATCAATTCCTTACATCTAGAATAAACCATTTCTTCAAGGAACTCTCCCTTGTGTACCAGTAAATTGCATTTAAAACAACTACTGAATGTTCACTATGACTAAATTTCCACTGAGTTCTGCTCTCTTTAATAAGTAATACAAAGCTTATTTTAAGAAGAAAAAGTAAATCATAAATTCAAACTAATAATAAAAATTATTTTCAGATTATTATCTTTGCTGATGAGAATGTTAAGTAATATTAGGGAAGACAAGTTGGCAGCTTCTTAGAAATTATACAAAATTTTAGAATAAGCCCAGCAATCCTACCCCCTGTTATTCACTCAGGAAAGTAAAACTTTGTGTTTATTCTAACACCTGCTGACTGAGGTCATTCAAATCTGCCACATCATGTTGTACCTGAAGATAATCTCAAATGGTTAATGGCTAACAAATTGTAGAATATCCAGACAATGGAATATTATTTTATCATAGAAGGAAACGAGGTAGCAAGGAATGAAAGTATATGGAAAATGTATGCTACTAAGAGAATGAAGCCAAAAGGCTACCTAACTCGTGATCCCAGTCATACGGTATTCTGGAAAAGACAAAACCAAGGAGCTCTTAGATCAATGTTAGCACAGGGGTATGCATGTAACTGGGGTCACTGTGATCTGCCCTTCACTTGGGCCTCTCGTGCCCATGGTGACAGAACAATCTGGAATGTGCTGACACAGACCAGGATGAGACATCAAATCAGTACAGCATAGTTATCCCTTACTTACTACTCCAAAAAAAGATCTTGTCTAATGAGCCCATCTGTGCATTGCAAAGAAGCTGCTCGTCCTCCTGGCCAACCTTGCCCTGGTAGAATGTCCACATTGCCCAAATTGAGAAGAGATAAAGGTGCTGAACTCAGTTCAGTTCCCAAATGCAAACATTTTCATTGCTTTTACTTAGAGATTCCTAGTATTTCAATATAGATACTTTTTAGTTTCTTCTATTCATTTGATTAATTTCCAATGTCTTTAAGTTATTGTTTTTCATTCCAGTCTTATGCTTCCTTCTTGGGAAGTAGGGCTCTTATTCATACCCATAAGTCTCCAATCATTTCTTTTATGATCATAATAAAATATGATCAGTAGCTTATGGGCATAAAGAGTAGGAAAACGTACATGTTTATATTTAATATGCTACAAATTAATAAAATAAAATAATTTATAACTGCCATATCTTGGATTTTTACATAAAATCTACCTATATTAAATAACTTTCTATTATTATATTTGTATAAATTCACAGCCAGAGTTGCTGTATATATAAAGGGATTCATTTTACTTCTCTTAGATTTTCCTTGAATAATTTCTTTTAAAAATCACTTTATGTATTTCCTGAATTTTTATGAATTGCTAGAAGCTGCTCTCTGAGATGAAGAAATTATAGTGACTAACATGTAGGTTTGTACTCAGGGAAATCACAGTCTGAGGGAAAAATTAAACACATCAAAGTCTATGAAGGTATCAGCAGATAGCAGGGAGTATGACCTGTCTTTCACAGTGTATTCAGGGAAAAATTTCTATTTGACAAATGGTGTTCTGTTAATGCCATTATCTAGTGCCCAGCATACTTTCAAGTAAGTAGCATCTGATTGTCTCCTTTGTGTGCAGAGTAGCACAAAAATTTGTAAGGTTTTGGAAAACTGCATCTGTGAATTTTCAGGGCTCTGATCCACTATCTCAAACTCTTCCTCCTTTCCTTGAGATCTGCATTATACTTCCTCTATTCATTTTAATCTATCCAGCTATATTATTTTCTGAATTTATAATGTAGTAGTAAAATGAAATGAAAGCACATCTCCATATGGCAAGGATAATTTTTACTTCTTGTGACTAAGAACACCCAAAAAACACAGAATATTTTCAATGTATCAAGTAGACAATTGTTATTCCATTGTCATTTCCAAGTAAGTAAATGCCAAAATATGGTATTATAGTGATACATTACAATTCTCTATAAATTTACAGAGCGAGCAGCTCTATAGAGTAGCTTCATGAAGAGACAAAATAAAAGGAGGAGGAGTAGGCTGCAGTCAACTGATATAAAAATGTCAAAGAGAAGGTGAAAATAATCATGTGATTGAAAATAGGGGTTTGTGAAATTCACATATTTTCCTGCAAGGTACAAAGAAGAACAAATATACTAACAAAGATATTTTCTTTCATTTATTTGACAATAAATGTGTTCAGTGAGGTAGGGAAACCATATTGATACTTGGCTGCTGTGTCGGTCAGGATGGATCAATTCATGCAAATTCCAAATTATCAATAGCTTGCAGCAACAAAAACTGACTGTTTGCCTTTGCTACAGATATAATTCAGTGATGAAGTCTATTCTCATCATAGTCTTTGACGCTAATGGAAGTTTTGATTCAATATTTGCTTACACACCAAGAGGCATAGGAAGAGCACACTATGGAATTATTAAAACTTTGAAAGTGACGTTCATTTGGATTTGAAATATCACAGAGCAATCCCTAACTACAAAATCAGGTATGCTTACCTTTTCTAGGTGCTGTAGAAAAACAAGAAAATGTGCAGGCAGCCCTAATTTCTTTCTTATGTCTTCATGTAAACTACAACTTAATACAGTGAATGACCTACTTTGTATTCTAACGTCAGCACAAGTATTATGCTTAGGGCCTGAGGTCATGTTGGTGATAATATAATGCTACCAATGCAAAAATTTGTCAATAAGAATATGTTATCATTTTTATCAAGCAACATACTAAGTGCTGTACATGCTATTAATGCATTTAATTATCAAAGCAACTCTCTAAGAAAGGTAATATCATTATTACCTTATTTGACATATAAGGACAATGAGGGACAAAGAAACTAAGGGAAATTATACAATTTCATATCTATAAATATATATGACTTGTAATATAGGTTAGTATGTAATATATTATGGACAAATTATAAACTGTCTATATAATGTATAGTATATTTATATTATACATAAAATGATGTGACTATATATAATACAATCCATACGATTATAATCTAGATTGTATTAATGTATAACATAATCTGATATCTAAAAGTATATATACATATATATCATGTATATTTCATTGCACTGTTATTGTTTTGAGATAATGTTTCCTAACCCTGGGTCCTTTAATAGCATAGGGAAAAATAATCTGTTCCATTGGTACTTTGATATTCAATCTTGTGCTGAATTTACAAGACACTTCTGCATGGGTTATGAATGAGCTTTCTACAAAACTGGCATGAGCGGAGCATTTTGATGAAAATAGGGTTCAAATAGCTGGATGCCTGTCTAATTGCGGAAGCAAAACTCATCTTCTAGCTAGAGGACCATATGATTTGCATTAATATCAGAAATGTTTTTTATTTTCAACAAATACAAATACTTAATATGTGTTTGTACATTCTTAAATCTTAGCTAAATTATGCAATTATCATGCTAGTTATTCCAACATTAAAAAACAGAAAAATAGAACAACCTAAGGCAGAAAATCAGGAATATATTAGCAAGCTAAAATGGTAGATGTAGAGCTTATGATTTTTTAAAGCTCAAATTTTAAAACATTTTTCTCAACTACATTTACACACACACACACACACACACACACACAAATCCTGAATTAAAAATGTTGTAATGATAGTAATAGAAAATAGCACATGAAAATGATGAAAAGCAATAGCCTACCAACTGATTATTAGCCAGGTGGGCAATGTTGTCTATTTTTAGAACGAAGACGCACATGTAGCTGTCCAAGTTCACCTGCAGAGAAAGCTCGATCTCCTGCATGCCTCTTGAAATCTAAGCCTGATCAAAGTTGCCTGCTGTTCCATTCTTAAAGGCATTCCTCTCTACCCTCTTCATTAGCATATATTATATATATATATATATATGTGTATATATATATATATATATGAATATATTTAGTATTTTCACCATTAAAAATATTCTATAAAATTGTTTAGGTACAAAAAGAAATGCGAACCCAATATTTATATTTTTCTCAGAATAGAACTTATTTTTAGTGATAAGTGAAGATTTTGTTTTAAGAGAATCAGTTCTTGAATATAAGCCACCTTAGTCACAGGTCACCAATAATGGTGATATTTGGCATTGTAACTTATTCTTACATAACAAGTTAGTAAAATGTAATGTGAAGGAAAATTTAAACAAATACATACAAACACTATGCACATGTGCATAATATAATATAATTTTATACATAGTCATACAATAGGCACACACATACACACACCCACAGAGTCAATACCCACTTACTCATTACTTACATTGTTTTCTTGTTCTCATTTAATTATTCTTAGCAAGAGAGTAAAGCTCTTCAGCCTGCCCATATAAGTCCCTTCTTAATCTCCAGAATTACAGCTTAGCAACCATGTGCTTTAAAAACATAAAATATTTCATTTACTAGAATATTTTCAGCTCTAGTGTTATGCATATTAATTAATAAGCAGAAATCCAAGAAAATATTTTGATTTTTTAACAATTATGATTGAAAGGGCAAAACTGATAATATTTCAAAGGCAATGGTTTTTTATTTATAAATTAAATCATAAAAGGAAATTTTACAGGGGGAAGGAAATTACTAAAGCATAATGTATGTCTTTTAAACTACCTTTATGTATTTTTAAATGTTCAAGTGTAAAAGTATACCTCCAGTTTATCTCCAAAATCATTTAGATTTTATATAAAAATTACCCTACTGGATGCAAAATTCCAAGCTGCTTCTTATCATTAAAGAAAGTAAAAGTGATTAAAGAGACTTACTAGAATATTTCCATTATTGTTCAGGTTTTCAGTGAGGCATACCACAAAGTAAATGTCCAATCATTCACCCTCTGCAAAAAGTCTCGCGTTTGATATTGTTTTATGAGTCTTGTCTTTAACTTGCCACTAATAGGGACTATCTCTCTGCATCTTTCTATTTAAAGGTTCTATCTCAACTTTTAAAACAACTAAATGCCCTGTTCCACGTTGCAAAGAAGTATGACCTTCCATGAAAATTTAGTCTCTGAATTTTAAGCTCATATTCCTTAACATGGAACAAAGAATTTCCCCATTATGAGAGTTCATTCATTTAAACCAATTAATTCCCAATAACTTCATTTTCTTATCACTCTAGCTACAAAATTTGATTATTTCTTTTAAAAATCTCACAAAGATCTTTATATGTCTATTCCTGTAGTGTTTCGGAAAGTTTCTATGAAGCATTATAGCCAATAGTATCATTGTCTTCGATCAAATATTGGATAAGTCTATACCACTGTCATTCATGGCTCACCTGCCAAGTTAGAACTACTCATGCTTTAAAAATGACTTTCCTGGGGCTGGGGATATAGCTCAGTGGAATAAGCGCTTGCCTAGCAAGCGCAGGGTCCTGAGTTCGATCCCCAGTACTGCAAAAAAAATAAATAAATAAATAAATAAATAAAATAAAAATGACTTTCCTGCTATCCAAATGTTCACAGCTGTCACTGTGATAAATGCCATCTACTGTCCACAACTATTTCTGTGAATCTCCAAGAGGTAACATCTGAACAAGAATAATAAGGTAAAATGACACAGATTTGCTATATTATTGAGATTACTGAAAGATTATTGAAGAGTTTATGAGAAAACTCAACATTTTTTCTTCGTAAAACTTTTTCTTCATTTGTGTTATTGTGTTTAGTTTCCAGCATTTTAATCCTGAATGACAGTAGCATCCCAAAGCGAAACAACTGAATTTGGCTTTCAGAATTACCACTGTTCCTTATTAAGTAAAATCGATATTAGAAAAGTTTTCAACTGACTTTTGATTTATTATGTAACCTTGAAATTTTTTTAAATACAGTAGCAATCCTTATTTTTTTCAATCTGACTGTTCTCCCAGTAGAATTGTCCTATGTGTTTTCGGCTTTCTCAGAGGGGGATTAGATTAATGAGTTTGAACTCCATAGATTAATGCTCTGTAATAGCAATCATTTTTGCAATTGATATTAGTTCACTCTATTTCAATTTTCTGAAATCACTTGCGACCCATACTCACCTACAGGGATGGCAAAAATAAGATTAAGCTGGAACAGCAATGATGTAAATTCCCACACAATCTTTAAAAATGTATGAATGTCAGTTTCTTTATGATTAGAGGAAAAACAAGTGATTGATTCCAAGACAGAAAGACGATTTGTTCTATCAAGGTTCTTACAAAACTTTTTTCCTAGGGCTTTCCCTCTAAATAATGTGCCCATGAGATAAACCAAGGCAGTGCAATACTGTTTGTTGAAGTTCGACAATAGAGATTAAAACTGTGTTTTATATATACAGCACTGAGAAAACACTGGTAATGCAAATTAGTGTAAGGTAACAGTATTATAGTGATTGTATTGGTGTTTCAGCTGACATAAATTTGTTACACTTCAGCACATCCTTCAGTCATGTAGGCAAGATGTTTTGGAATAAGAAAGTGAAGGAATTCAACATTCTAGATATACGGTGCTATCACTTTTTATTAGTATTACATACTATCGTAACTATATTAATTATGTATGAAGTATTAATACATCAATTAAGTATTAAGTAATTTTCATTAAAAATAGTACATATAATTTTAGAGAACAAATTGAAAACTAAGTTTCCATAACATACCTTCAAATTATTTAACTGTTATAATCCTATTCTTCTAGGATAGTAGTCTAGTCTGAAGTAGCATGCAGTAATTATAATTATAATCATTTACATATAGTGCATTTTGAATGAAAAATAAGCACCTTTATGTTAAACTATTAATAACACATAACATTCATCATATACTTACTGTGCTGAAAGCATGTTCCAAAAACCTTACATGTTAGGGCTGGGGATATAGCTCAGTGGAATAAGCGCTTGCCTAGCAAGCAAAGGGTCCTGAGTTCGATCCCCAGTACCGCAAAAAAAAAAAAAAAAAAAAAAACCAAAAACCTTACATGCATTAGTTTGAACCTCACAGTAGTGAGCTATAGAAAGAGACATTCATCAAAATATAAGATATTACTGAAATTTGCCAGAGAAATTTTGAGTACTTTTAAGTACAACATTAGTGCAATATAATTTTAATTATTGTAATAAAATAAAATAAGTTCCTATCTTCTTTATGAATATATATTGGAACATTTAAATAATTTACTCACAGTCACAGTGGGAAAAATGGTGTAGCAAACATTTACATAGAGGCCATATAAACAGACAGCTTAGCTTTTAAACACAATTATAACCTGATCATATGAGCATTGTTTGCAATAAAAATACTCTGAACAGTTATTTTGCCAATATTCCCAGGAGAACAGAAAACAGCCATTTAGAGCCTTCTAAAATATAGCTCAGCATTTCTACTAAATATTTACTGCTTTCTCAGAATATAAATATTATTCAAATCACTTAATAAACAAGTATTTATAATCTACTAATACTGTAGATTTCCAGGAATAGACAACCATAAGAAAAATGCAAAGTATAGGAAAATAAATTTAAATAATGCAATTTAATGTTTAAGTAATGGTTGAACAGTAATAAAAGCACTGTCAAGACAAATTACAGACTGAATTCTACATGAAATGATACACAAAATCCAATAGTACCCACAAATTGAAGCTAGGTAATCAGATACATTTTATCAGAAAAGATGAATGTAAGAGATGGATCTAAATGAAAGTCCAAATTTACTGGTAGGAAAATTTGTGTATTGTAATAAGCAACCCACATTAAGAAGTCAATGGGCCACTGTGGCCCATGAATTATTTTGAACTGGTAAAAACTGTACGCATGGCTAACATATCTTTAAAAACATACTTTTGATTTTAGTTTTGGTTTATCTTTTTTGTCTTTGTTTCTTTTTTTATTTTAAAAGTAAAAGCACAAAAACATATTAACAAACAGACACAAAGTAGCATAAGAAATAGTACAATCAAAACTGATTTACAGACAATGTGACATGGACTCAACAATGGTTGTTGCTTTACCTATTGACATCTTCAAAGTGTATATTCATGAACACAGATACAGACATGTGAAATTGGTCAAACAATTAATCATCTCAACAACAGGAAAAAAAAGAAGAAACAGGAAAGCATTAACAAAGAGGCACAAAGTAGTACAATAACAGTAAGATTAGAATTGAATTATAACTTCCGGGAAGATGGCGACCGGGTAGGCAGCAGAGAGAGAACCTCCCAGAGGATTACCACCGAAACAATGAAATATACCAATATGAAGACAGAAATAAGGACTTCCGGGAAGAAGACGACCAGCCGAGAGAGCGAGTGCGGAGGGAAGAACGGCTTCAGCTCCTGAACCCGACAGAGAACGCGCTACTGGGACAAACTGCGCCAAACCGGGCGGCGCTCCGGGATCCCGCTCAGAGCCCCAACCCCACAGCCAGCGCTGCGCGAACTGGAGCAACAGCGACCTGCCGGCGGGATTTCTGAGTCGGGGAAAATCTCCATCCAGGGAAAAACATCTGAACGGCACTCCTGTCTGCACGATCACAGGGTGAGTTAAGTGCGCGCTCTAACCGGTTTTTCCTGAATCGGGAAGAAGCTCAGCCCATCGAGAGACATCAAAGCAGCTTTAAGGACTGCGGGATCTCCCGGATGGGAAGACCTACTTAGGTGCCCCAACGGGTTTTGTGAGGGGGGAA